>JAQQZY010000020.1:17307327-17318313 GCA_030068375.1 Ostorhinchus rueppellii
AGAAAGGTCCCAAGGATCGCCCGGGAATCGAACCCCGGTCCTCCTTGTTGTGAGGCACGAGTGCTAACCACTGCACCAGGTCGCCCTGACCCAGAATAGATGCATTTAATTTTTGGAAAAAGCAGATCAAAGATTCCATGTTTTAAGAATTTTTTTCTTAAAAATATTTTGTTTTGTTCCCATTTACAGATAATGGGTGAAATTTCACATGTTGGTAGCAGCAAAACGATTGGTTGAATTCTTACCAAATTGACTTTATAGATTCCCAGTGACCCAGAATGGATCTCATTACATTTTGGGAACAGTAGGTCGAAGTTGAATTTCTTTTTTTTTTTTTTTTTTTTTTAAGGCTGTGTCCGAAATCACTCACTCATTCACTCCTCCCCATTCACTCCATAGGGAACACTATGTAGTGGACTATATAGTGCACCCATCAATTGAAATGGAAAACGGTTTCGGACACTACTTCGCCGCACAGTTAATTACGTCATTACTGTCGCACAATTCGACACCGCAGCCGCAATGCATTATGGGATATAGTGGGCCGTCTAGTGACCATCAGTTGTCCACTACATTTCGGGGTGAATTGTGGGATACATTAAGTGCACTATATAGGGAACATCAATGCTCACTAAGCATTCGGACACCACTACAAAATGGCATGCTCACTATATAGTGCACTATAGGGGGAGTAGGGAGTGATTTCGGACGCAACCTAAGTCTTTCCATTTACTTAATGGGCAAAATATTTACAAGGGGTGGGCTTTGTTGTGCCTGGCACTACTTGATAACCTTTTTTAAAAATGTATTTATTTTAAATGATTTATCAACGTTTATTATAATATTGTACTCTGAATTTTGTATTTTTCAGTGAGAATCAACAGCTTTATTTACTCTAGTGATTGATTCTTTTACTGATCCTGTAAATGTTCAGAGTAAATTCAAATGTTTTATCAAAATGGAGAAAATTCAAGAAAAAAGTGACTTTTGCAGCAAAATTAACTGAACATGAACACGAGTATCTACAATCAGTGTTAGAAAACTGTTTGAATAAATACATAAATTACACATTAGTTGGAGAAAGTGTAGAAGCGTGATGAACACAACCACCTGTATCCTTACTTACCAGACTTCACCAAAAGGGATTTTTCAGCAAGTTGTATTCGTACAAAAACTACTTGTAGAAACAAATATGTGAAGTCTTTTTTTTTTTTTTGCAGAAATCTTCCACTAGCAACTAGGGGGAAAATCTAAAAAACAAAAACAGCAACTTTCAGTCAGACGGTATGACTCGGATGCATTTTGGATACTTTTTTGTGCTTATGCAGCTGTTACCACACCATAAAATCATGCACCTACACACACCCACATTTCATTTACATCTGCATTATAAGGCATCCAAAATCTGTACTTGTGTATTGTGCCATCTGTTCATTTCTGGAAACACAGATACAGAAAATGTATTTTATTGCATGAAAAACTGTTACATTTAAACAGTAAAAAGGACAAAGTCATGCCAGAAAATCCCTGCATAAGATACATGCATACAGAAACCAAGCAATGTCAAACTATTAAATGAATCCAATAACAGTGAACGAAATAAAGGTCTTGTCACTTTTTTTTTTTTTTTTACATTATTTCTTTGTGCTTCAAGTCATAAGTATTATACGTTACTATGCAAGTCTGAGGCCACCTTTAGCTTTGTTGTTTTTGCAGGGTTGAAATGAGCGTACATATTTATTTCTCAGTCTCTTTTCTTCATATACAACAAAAAAATACATTCAGAGCCTTAGATTAACTCAATTGGTTCTAAAGGTTAAATTCACTATTTACTGTGACCCCTGACCCCATACTAAGAAGCAACACAAACAGTTTTGAATGATATATGGTATAAAACATCAGAAAATTAATGTAATAAGACATGCTAAGTGCAGCAGGAGGTCACACTAAGTACTATCACTTTGGTTTATTGAAACTGTTTTTTACCCCAGAAACTTTTATTTTTACTGCTGTACACACTTAACATACTAGATCCAGATTGTATCTTAATACAGAGACTGAGAAATGCATATATGTGGTCATTATCACTGTACTAAACCAACAAACCTAATGTTGGCCCAGGACTTTTACATAGAACTAGGGCTGTGCAATTAATCGGATTTTGATCACGATTTCGATTTTGTTGAATGATCTCGAAACTTAAATAATCGAGTTGAAACCATTTATTTTCTGTTTTTCCTTTACACAGTTTCTGAGACGCACATGTGCAATACATTCTATTCCACAGCAAAACAGCTGTAATGTACATATTTGTAGCCAAAATTGATTTAATTTGAATGTTTTGCAAAAAGAATCAATAAGTGTTTTTTGAGAGAGAGAAATGCTGAATAAATGCACTGTGAAACTCAAAATTAATTGTTTGAATAATCGTGATTTCAATACTGACCAAAATAATCGTGATTTTTAATTTTTTCCATAATCGAGCAGCCCAACATAGAACTGAACATTTCTGATGCTTCCTTATCAAAAAAACAGACTATTTTTGTGCAAATTTCCAGCATTCAATCAAAATTGTATTGTACATTCAGTTGACCAAACTGTCCAAACATACAGATAAATACATATAATGGACATATAATGGTTTAAGCACATAGTTTTCAAGGTGTGGGGTTTAGATTTTGGGATCATGACTTCCTGTTTTTGTCATTTTTACTCGTATTGAACCATTTCTACTGAGGTGACTCAAAATATTCATAAGAGGTGTTCACAGACAAAAAGGTTGAGCTCTTTATGTACAACATTGTAATATAGTCTACACAAAGTCCTGTGTGTGTTTTACCATGCAAATACTGTATAAATAAAATAAAAATGATTGTTGCAGTGACCCAGACGGTTCCATACTGTAACACACCACCAATGACACCTGTCACAGGCCTGCTAAAAAATAAAATAAAATGCAAGTGGCAGTCATGTGTGTGTGTGTAGTCTATGATCCAGTGATTTTAGTGATAGGAGAAGTCACCGTGATGTCCACAGTAAATATAAGTTGCCTATAAAAATGTGCCTACTGGAAAAACAGCAATTTCACCAAAACTCAATTTTTTAATAAAGTTTTTGCGGTGGTTTTTCAGACATGGCAAAAACTGGTATGTCAAGAAAAACTGCACTGGAAAGACCTTTTCCTGCAACTCGTCATGTGAATAAAAAAAACAAAACCTGATCTAACAATAAGTGGAGAAGAGTTTTAAAAGAAACATGGTGTGGTATGTGTGGACACATCAGGAAACATTGTTTTTTTAAAATTCAGTATGGGAGAGGAATAATAATAATAATAATAATAATAATAATAATAATAATAATAATAATAATTGTTGTTGTTGTTATTATTGTTGTTGGTCACCATGTTTATGAAATGACTTCTCATGTCATGTCACAATAATGTATAAACAAATCATTGCATTTGTGATTTAATGGAAAAACTGACATTATGCACTTCATTTTTTTTTAACATTTAGTAAATATTGGTAAAGTTTTATGCATATGTCCAATGAAAAAGCCACTTGATACCTGTGACATTTCTGACAGGTGGTCCAGGACCCGGTGGTGTGCACAGTATGAGCCTGAGCCACAGTCACAGCCTACTTTAGACAACATACATACAGTGATTTTTACCAAATGTGTAAAGACAAACCAACATTGCAAATTTTTTTCTAGAAGCAAAATGTATGGATGCAATTCTGTCACACCAGATTATTAAATATAATGAAATTTACCCAGTACAGATTCTTTTTTTTTTGCCTTTATTTTCCCATTTTTTTACTAATTCAAAAGAGAAAGCTTCATTAAATAATGCATGTTCAAGGTCATCACATTTGCATATAATAACTAACAACCAATCAGAGCAAAGTTTAATAAAACGGCAAAACTGTTTTTGTTTCTGCTTTTTGTGAACATCAAAACATGAAACTTCAAAGAGTTGAATTCAAACCTTAAAGGTTTCAATAATCTGGTGAGACAGGACTGTTTCCAGAGGAATTAAAGCAGATGAACTGTAGTGAACGTTTCTACAATAGCAGGCATATTCATAAACTAGCTTATTTTTTACACTAGGGATGTAATGACTGGCTCATTGAACTTGGATGCAGATTATTTATATAAAGACGTAGCTACCCCTGTTGAGATTTGTTTGGAGAACCTCTGAGCTATCTGATATTACAAAGGGTGTTGTTCGGGCGAAGACGCACCAACCCGATTTTCGGCG
Source organism: Ostorhinchus rueppellii (assembly GCA_030068375.1). Classification (NCBI taxonomy): domain Eukaryota; kingdom Metazoa; phylum Chordata; class Actinopteri; order Kurtiformes; family Apogonidae; genus Ostorhinchus; species Ostorhinchus rueppellii. The sequence goes on from JAQQZY010000020.1 coordinate 17,311,589, forward strand.
GTCAGACATCATCAGGGACACAAGTCTGTTTGGTGTGTTCCCTGCGATCGGCTGTCGTTGATGCTGCTGACAAACTTTTCAGCCATTACCCAGAAATCCAATCTGACCAATCTGGTGGAGGGATAGCCCTTGACAAGCCAATCAGTGAACGAGAAGACTGGAATCTTTTCTCTTTGACAAGAAGAAGAACGAGGTCTGACAACACCAGTATCATCTTATCACTAACCATCCGTTCAACAAGTAAAACGACAATCCTTCATGACTGATCAGTGAGCTCTGTTTTGGTCTCGATGTTCCGTCACTTCGGGGGGTTTTGTTGCTTTTTTTTTTTTTTTTTTCCGGCTACAATACAGATTAGCGCTGCCTGCTGTTACAAAGGTACTGTCTCATGCAGGTGCACAAACGTCCGCTCAAGGTGGTAGTTGATTTGGTGTGTTCGTTGCACTTTTGACTGTTTTGGGGGGACAGGATCCAACTGATCAGTCAGGTTACCTTTTTTCAGGAGACGATCGGCAGACGATTTGGTGTGTCTTCGCCTTTTACAGTACTGCCATTTTATTTCAAACTAAACAGCAAGCAAGCTTTGTTCACAACTTTATTTCTGATGTAGAGACTTGTGACAAATTTAAGGAAAAACCAACATAATCTTCCACGCTCCATACTTCGTTTAGTGTTTTGGATGATGGAGGTGGAGATGTCATCTAACATGTTGCTCCAAAAGCTCCCATTGGTGTTGAGTTGTGTTGTCTAGTGACTGTGAAAGCCACTGTATATGATTGATGTCATTTTGATTTACATCAATGAGACCACTTCCATGTTGCTCATTGGTCCATATTACACAGATGACATTTCTGGCTTCTCTACTGCTTTCCAATTACAACACATCACGGATTACGTGTATTATCCAACCTGTTTTTGCTGCTGAAAGTGACATCAGCAGTTCATCATTGCAGTCCAGAGGGAAATACTTTTTGGATCACATGATTTTTTTTTTTTTTTTTTGGGGGGGGGGTTGAGTAGTTCAAGTGTTTACTGGATATAGAGGCAACAGCTTCAGTGTGGTTGCACCTATGAACCAATCACAGCTGAGTAGAGCACCCTCCATCCAATCCATCCTTGCATTGGCTGCTATGGATGGGCTCAAAGTCATCAGGTTTTTCCTTGCGTTTGTCACATTTAACTGCATCAGCCACAAACAAGGTCATATTCAGATTTAATGTACAGTAAATATTCCACTTGATAAAAACCTGGATATTTAGGAGTATTTTTGTGGTCCATGGGTATTTACACCTCAAGCCTCTGCAGGAGTGGTGTCAGTTGTGGCTGGTTAACAGAGTCCTAACAATTATACTGCGAGTGTGTAGTTAAATAGTTCTCAAGCATTGACCCAATCAGATATAAGCGCGTCAAACACCGGTTCTTATTCAGTTTTTTGGTATACCATTTTTATTACTTGCAAAGTAAAGCATTTTTTTTCTCCAAATAGAAGGCACATGTTTTAAAGCAATGACTGAGTTTATTTTTGATCCCTGAAAGTCTTTTTTTAATCTATTTTTATTTTTTATTGATGACTGCAAATCTATTTATTTACACACTGAGAACTAAGTACAAATAATCAATTTATATTACAAAACTGTATCAAATGTAGCTTTACATGTAGACAGTAAAAAGACATAAAGATAGCTTATTTCACTACATTGTCATGACTTCCGATATTGGAATATTCAGCAATGCTGCTGGATTTTACCAGATGCTATCACTTTTTTTTTCTCCTTTTTTTTAAGAAAAAATTTAAAGGTGCGCAGATGATGACAATTCTACAAAATTCATGTAACAATTTTCTAACCACAGAAATCTAAATCCACCCCATGCCGTCACCATCATGCTAAAAAACTTTATCACATTCAATCTATTACAAATATGTGAAACATTTATATACAAAATAGGTCTTTATGCACTGCTTTTGTCGTGTGCACTATTCTAGCAAACATCATGCAAACTACAACAAAAAAATCTTGAAGCCCCTTTTATCTATACTTTCAAAAAAACAAAAAAAAGTTAAATGACATTATTTTAAAGATTGCTTGCAAACCCTGGTTTTAATTTTTGTCGACGGGCAAATAATGCAGTTTAAAGAGCAACTTGAAGGTTAATGTATAATTCTATTGACTCCACCAACTGAAATGGAAGTGCGGCTCTGAAAGGGTTAGGTTGACTTTTTGTATTAAAAAACAAGCGGTGCCGGACACAACAAACTCCGCCCCTTGCACATATTGTAGCTCATTTTGGCATCGATCCAGCTGATGTCAGCACATGCATACATGATGATGTCAGCATATCAATTACTTCTATATATGTGCCAAATTTGAAGTAAATTGAATCAAAATTGGTGTTTTTATAGAAATTTGAAATTTTGCCCATTATAACTAAATGGGAGAAAAACAAAGATTTTAAAAAAAATAATACAAATTTAACTTTGACCAACTTTTCCCAAAATGTAACCACGTCTATTTTGGTCACTGGCAATTTATAAACCAAATTTGGTATGAATTAAACCAACAGTTTTACTGCTGAAGCGTTAACAAACCAACTGAACCAAAAAGAATCCCCCTTACCTCTTCTTCAGGGGGTGGGGTAATAATTTTAAGCCTCTTGTGTGAAACTGGTCAAACTGGGAGATGATGTCAGACATAAGGGGACTGCTGACTCTTTCTCTGAAGTTGCATGTTTGCATTAAAAACATTTAACCTACAAGTTGCTCTGTATGAATTCCAAACCATCATTGCTCTTACTGGTTTCTGGTGATTATTGTATTACATTATTCTCCTATTAAATAATAAAAACATTGATTTATTGCTCAGTGGTGAGTCGGATCTACTCATGAGCAGACCGAACTACTGGCTAATGAGAGAGATCACACAGTGGCTTTCACTGGGTGAGAATGTGGGAATGACTAAAAGGTAGAGGAGACAGACGAGGATAATGACTAATTAAAGTTTAAGCGTTTACAGAGACATGAAGAAAATGGGAGAGAATGACAAATGAAGAGAGAGGGCTATTGTTTAACTGTGCACGACAGGCGAAAATGCAGCTAGAGCCATGTTGTGATGCTGTGCCCAGGGTTTATTTTCACATTTTCTTCCACTGGGTCACAAATTGAACTGTGGACAATTTTCTGTGTCTGTGATCTGTCATTGGCAGTTTCTGTGGCAGGTGGAGATGCAGTGGCACCAGCTGCTCCTTTTCACTCCACATAGAAGACTTGTACCAGTGTTACCAGCAGGGGTAGCCGAGGACATGCCCCCCCACCAGCACCCCACCTGCCAACACCGCCACTTACTCTGGCTGCCATTTGAGGCTCCAGACCAATCAGAGCTGCTGGTGTCTGCAGTGGTCAGTGAATATTTATTGCTTTAACAACTGTTGTCTACTGTTTTAAACACTCAGTATGCATGTTCTACTGCGAGGCGTCATTAACCACTTTTACACAGAGATCCCAAAAAAAAGGGGAGATGGTGATTCTCCCCCTTTGTTTCCACTTTTGACTGATTTCCACAGCCAAGCCAGAGGAGTAACAGAGGTGAGACGGGCTGAACTTTTACGAAGTGTTACAGAATCGAAGGGGTGGTGACGCAGCGCTCATTTTTCAAATGCACCCCACCGTGGGGAGAGATGGCAAGCACATATGGAGGCACTGGCATGGATCCTGCAGCAGCCATCCCACACCACAGTGGCTGCCGTGGCTGGCTTCCTGCCTGCCACAGCTAGCATGGTCCCTGCCATGGCTGGTACCCGCCGGCTGGTGTCGTGCCCGGCGTCATACCCACCGCAGCTACGTGCCACTGGTGCTGTAGCTGAATCATACCAGTGCCTCCATATCCACCCATCAAAACATCACACCTTGGTTGTAGAATGTGAGGTGTTCCTTTTACATAGCATTCCATAATCCTGATCCCACCTTTATCACGGCTCTGTTACTACCTCCAAAGGTGTTAAGTATAATAGTCAACACACTGTAGAACATCATTCTTGTCATTTTTATCTGTTTAAATGTAGAAATGCTATATACTATGTGTTTAAACCAGTTGTTCAGTTATTGCTCTTTGAGGAGTCATAACATGCCATGGCAGCGAGGCTTTGTTAACCTGTTACCTGATTTACATACTTCCTAAAAACGGTGAGATGTGTAAAGCGCTACAAATATTTGTTGAGGCTCACAACATTGTGCAACGCACTGTTGGCACACCAATCAGCCATTAACATTCATTTAGATTATTTCAATCCAATGGTAGCTGTCAGTGGGTGGGATGTATTAGGCAGCAAGTGAACATATAGACCTAGAAGTTGTGTTGGAAAAAGCCAAATGTGCAAGAGTAAACATCAAAGTAACTTTGATGAGACACAAATTGTGATGCATGTCTCCAGATCTGGTCGGTAATTTTTTCCAATATAAAATGGTTGGTACCTACGGAAACCAGATCTCAACCGGTCGAGCATCTATGGGAGCAGAACATTATTGCTATCTAACATTGTGTAGGTTCCCCTTTATCCACAAAAACAGCTCTGACCTGAGGCCTAGACTACATAAGCCCTCCAAAGGTGTGCTGTGGTATCTGGACCAAGACTTTAGCAGCAGATCCCTGAAGTCCTGGAAGTAGAAAAGTGGACCTACATGGATCAGATTTATTTGTCCAACACCTCCAACAGATGCTTAGTGGTCCTGAGATTCATCACGTTAAAGTCCTGCCATGTATTGGTTCCATTGTTCACTGCACACAGATGATTCCGCTAATTATCCCATCTATCTGGAAGAGGAGTTTTGCTCATCAAAATGGGCTGGTTCAGTGAAAAGGTTGGAACCAATACATGGCAGGACTTGGTCTTGATGAACCTGGGAGAACCCACCTCTGATACTAACCACTGCAGACCAGGAACAGCCAACAAGACCTGCAGTTGTGGAGCTGCTCTAACCAGTCATCACCATTACAATATGGACCAAATCAGATCAAAGTCGCTTAAAGGGCTGATCTTGCTGCTTCCAACACTTCAGCTTCAAGGACAAATTTTCCCTTCTGCTAAATGTACATCCAACCAAGTAAAAGTTACCATTGTAATGGAGTCATTCATATTATTACCACTTGTCCTGTCAGTGGTCAGACTGTTACGGCTGATCAGCGTAGCTTACCTCAAATGGAAGAAAGTTAAGGTTATTATTATTTATACTTCACAGTGTGCAGCTACTTTATATATATGCATGTAAACATTTGTTGTGCATCGTGATTTGATCAGTGAATAAAGTTAGAATTATTGTTTGCCTTCATGCCATGAATTTCGATCTCACTTCATTGTTTCTGAAAGTGACTTGTGCTGGGACGCTACATACCTCAAATCAAACTGTACCACTTTTTTCTGGGCATCACATTATGTCTATATTGGACAATTCAACAGCTCACAATTCACATCCACTGCCAGTGTTCAACACCAAGTATAAGATGAGAAGGAGAGCGTAAACCTGTGGAGGTCAGACTCATGGTTAGGTGTGTCACGGACCAAGAAGTAACCGTACCATGAAAGGGCACAACTTAAAATAATAACTTAACTGACATATTCATCTGCACTTACCTAAGCCATGTGTTTCAGTATTTAATCAACCAAATCAATTAATAAAGACCCAGTGCTACTTTTGTGGGAGTTCCAAAATGTTATTTTTTTCTCAATATATGCATTTTCTCAACTGATTTATAAACATTCATTATATCCTCTGCATTTTTGTATTTTTTCAGTGAATATCAGGTATTTTACCACATTTAATTCACTGGTCATGTAGATGTTCATAAAAGCTCAGATTAAAGTTGAAGGTTATTACATCAAAAACAGAGAACACTGAAGAAAAACGGACTTCTTCAGCAAAATCTGTCATTAACTGAACATGAACCCAGTGCCTCCATCCACTGTCATTTATCAAACTTCATGGGTTTTACTGGCGACGGTGTTTCCACGTTCACTACGGAGTCTCTGAACGTCCAAATGGGTCATAACTGATGACCATGAGAAGATGAATAACTGTATTTTACAACAATTATTTACATGTACTGATAGGATTAATGAATCAGCAAGTACTAAGCAGTTTAGATCAGTAGATGGTTTTGTCGGTGGTGGATGTTTGGGTCTTTGCGGGTTAAAGATACAATTTTTAAGAGTGATGAAATCTAACCCCTTATTTATATTTTCCATTTTAAGTATTTCCCAAAAGCTGTTTCTGTGTTATTAGAATTAGTTTGGAATAGTTGTAACTTCACATGACTGTCTGTCTGCCTCTGGGATGTCCATGGCCTTCTGGACCAAATATTAACAATTACACATAATCTTACAACTGATATGATATATGCAACATATCATGAATGGAGTTTTACCTTTTTAAATCATATTTTAGAAGTTATAAAAATAAATAAAAAATATAGTTTGGGCTTAAACTTAAACTCTTTTTTTTTGTGCCGACTCAGTATTTTGGTGAGGAATGTGAATTATATCATCACTGAAACAAATAATACTGTATTTTTTCCAATCATGTGGATTTGGATCTTTAAATAATTACCACTCGCTTTTCATCATGCATCATATACAGTCACGGAAAAAAGTTATTAGACTATCAAAAACAATGGTTATGCAATCCAGTCCTAACTCCTGTGTGTATCATGTGACTGAAACAGACAGAAAAGAAAACA
>JAQQZY010000020.1:17354564-17367679 GCA_030068375.1 Ostorhinchus rueppellii
ACACACAGGAGTTAGAACTGGATTGCATAACCATTGGTTTTGATGACTTTTCTAATATTTGTTCCCATGACTGTAGAATCATAGAGACTTGCTGGTTGCTGAAGCCATCATTTTGTTGTATGTGAGCCATCTGTTGCTAATCCCCTCCACCTGTATCCACCCCATGATCTATCTATTAGTGCTTTGGTGGAAAAGTCATTTGAATTTATCCTGTTTCAAAAATTAAAAATTTTCTTACACATAGATATCATGTGTGTATTCAGGTGTGTATAGAAATGGCTGCTAAACTTCCTATTTTCACAATTTTCATTTGTATTTGTTTTTTTATCCGTACAAAAGAACAATCTGCCATCGGTTACTGTAATCTCACTGTCCTGCTGTTCCCGACAGATTATCACAACTACCCACAAAGAAACACCCAATGAAGAGGTCACTTTAGCTGTCAAAACAAGATGCAGAGCTAATTATCTTCCCACATGCATTGCACTTTGCTTTTCCAGTGTTTTCTTCTCCGTAGAGAAGCACATTTAATTGTAACATTTAATGATGAAATGTGCTTCGCTACATTTAACCCTTTACTATAGTCCATCTTTCAGACTGTTGCAATATTAGCTGCATATTGGCTTCGACGGGCCCCGGCAGATCCTCCTTACAGATATGTGTCTGCTTATGTTGGGGCTATTTTGTTATCAGGTCCAACTTGGTACCACGTTTTCCCTCCACGGTGTCCCTGTCCACAGAAGCGAACCTTACGAACTGCATCCACACTGGTTCAATGTTAGAGTTCAATAGGTGGTGATGGATTGCCCTTGATAAGAAGTAACAGCAGGATGGAGACAGATTAACTTGGGAGAGCAATCACACTTTACTCTTCAGCTTCATGGGCTACAGTATCAACACTTCCTGGGTCCTGACTCCTGAGTGACCGTAGAACCAGTCAGAAGTGATTATATAGCCAATTGGAATCGGAAAGACATATGGGTGCTTCTGTGAAACTGGGTTCATTTGGTACCTGGCACTAAACCCAATAATAAAAATCTAATTTGGACATATTTCTCCTCAGGATGTACCTAATGATGACCTCAGATAATGTAAAAAAAAGAGAGAAAATAAATTAATTAATATATATAAATAAATTATTTTTTTTGCTCTGAGCCATCCCAAAAGTAATAAATTTTTAACAAAATATTGAGGCCAAAATCGGGACAGGAAAAGCTACCGAAGTGTCAGTGCATTTGATCTGGAAAACATGTCTGTAAATGGTCTTATATACCACTATTAATAAAGAAACTGTGCTAAATTTGACGATCCTAGTGGTTTTTGTAATCCAGATATGCAGGTTTTTCATTAAACAACAATCTCATTCCAGGTTTCGTGTGTAACCCATTGTGTCCACTCGTGTTACATGCAGAACCTGCCCATTTAAACACACATAAATCGTGAGTTATTTTGCAACAGCAGTCATTTTTGTGAAACACTCTGCCTTGCATAATTAGTTCAACGCCTAAAATGTACCTGTGAGAGAATAAAAAGATATTAAAAAAAAAAAAAGTTGCAGTACATAATTTGTGTCCTTTTTATTGAGTTACATGCAGATATTTGTAAAAAAAACAAAAAACAAATTATATAAAAAAAAAAATCTAAAACTGTGTTTTATGTAAAGAATAGTTTCTCTTACCTCTGGAAATTTTATTTTTAAAATACACCCAAAATGCTTCCAAACTTGCTTCATAACATTAGTTTACATCTGGTTTGAATTTTTAGTCCCTCTGTCCTGTTTTTGGGGACCAGTTTCATAGACGCACATATGGAACATATAGCACATTTAGCAATTATTATTACAGCTGTTTTGAAGATTCTACTGCTACTACTATGAACTCACATATATAAATACTTAAGACTTATGAGTGTATATTATGAGAGTATATTGCAAACGGAACTCGAATATATGAATGGATTAACTTGATCTTTGAACGTTACATTAAAAAGCTCATCATCATCATCATCATCATCATCATCATCATCATCATCATCATCATCATCAGTATTACCTTTGAGTTTATTCTGTATGTCCAGGGCAATGTCCAATGAGTAGAAAGGCAGCACAGGATCATTAACCAGGCGCAGAATGGCTTCAGCTGTCATCTGTGGAGAAAACACACACACACACACACTTTATAACTACATGTACATTTCATGATGGAGGCATGAAACAGGGGCTGCTAATGCTGTGGGTTCACTCTTTTCATAATGAGGAATACAGAATCTATTAAAGGTAAGTGGTCTCTTCTTCAAATATTCAACTGTATTTTATGCATAATTTTACATTTTTCCCTGCAAAATATATTTTAAACACTTTGTCATTGTGTTCCAGGCAGCACTGACATGTATTTATTCTTCGTATTAAAATGTTCTTATTTGTGTGCTTTCATTACAACCCTCTGTGGGTTGGATGTTTTTCCTCTGGGATCCTCTGCATAGTTTTGTTGGTATCAAAGCAAAAGTACAATTCAGGCATAATTTGAATATCTATTCTTTTTTTTTTTTTGTCTGTTGTTGCTCTTCTCCTTCAAGGATATCACCCATATTCAGTGAATGAATGGATTGAAAGCCATTTTGAATATAAACTGTACCGGAGTAATGATAACAAAAGACATCACATCTTGTTGCCAACACTTTTCATTGGCGTGTATTTAAATGTTGATTGAATTGCCTTCTCTCTAAGTACCAATCTATGAAATCGTGTTGTCTCATCCTCCGTACTGTCACAGGCCTTAGATTTGATTTTTTATTTTACCATCTACATTTGCAGGCCAGATTTGTAAATTGAAAACCTGAGACTCCGTGCTGTTCAATTCCCTTTTACAGACCAGGTGCATTGTGAAGGAAAATAATAAATCATTTGGACACTTTGGCTGCAGTGTGAGCAAACGCTATGGAAATCCCTGCTACTTTTTGTCTGATTCTTCCAATGAAGTCACCACTGGATTCGCATAATATCGCTGATGTCGCCACATGGGCTGGACTTTTGGATTCTTATTGGAGAATATAAGTAAATATTGCTGAACTAACTACATTAAATTCACAGCCACAGTAAATACACCAGTCCTCAAAACTGTACTATTCTCACTGCTTTTACTGTTCCGGAAAAGAGTTTCTTTGGGCCTGGAATCACTATTATTAGTCAAGGACATCTAATGCATGGTTTAAACCAGGCTACACTCATTTACACATTAGACACACAAAAAGCAGAACTTTGCAGTGTTCTTATTTTGAATTGTAAATTTTAGTTTGTAGAAAACATTACAGGTGCTGGACTCCCTCTGAGTATTTAGCTGCATTCATAGTGGACCTTCTTTTTCTTAATCTGATCTTAACCCTATAATGCCAAATGTATCATATTTGATGCAGAAATTTTAAAGCCCTCTACATGATCAGTGTAATATATTTTGTCTTGAAAAACCTGATGTATACAATTAGACACATGCAATACACAGGTAATCCACCAGGGGGAGGAATTCATTCACCAGAGGCCTTTCCAGTGACACAAGATTAAATTGAGGACGGAGGGAGAACTTTGCCAATTTTGAAAAGGAATTACTAATTTGTTTGACGTGTCTGTGTTATATTATGTTTTTGTTTGTTCAAAAATAATATTTGAGCATCGAGACCCAATGTATCAAATATGATACAAAATTGAAACTCATACATGGAAATTGATATTTGGAAAAAAAAAAAGAAAATGTTTTGGTTGTTCAGACGGGTCAATAAAGGCTCCGATTTCAAAGAACTAGAATTTTCTGTCAATAATTTAATGGTTTTGGCTTTATAGGGTTAAGGCAAAGCAAGGGAAATGTCTTTATATAGCACCAGTCATACACAAGACAATTCAAAGTGCTTTACAAAGGTATACAATCACATCAAAATCATAGAGAATAAAACTTTAAACAAAACTAAAGTGCAGAAAAAATGTTGAAGGGCCTTAAAATGGAAATAAGAGACAGTTAAAACAAAAGCTAAAAACAGTCTCGACTAAAATTAAGAATTTAATGTTGCATTAAGCAAATGCAATTAAAGAATAGAATAGAAAGCCTTCATCATTATACAATGTATAACGAGATTTGAAGCAACTCCTTACTGTGCAAATAGTTATAGGAGAATAAAATACAAGTATATGCAGTAAATACACTTTCTAATTATTTACAAAGATGTGTCCGCATCAAATATCAAAAGAAAGAGGCCATGCCCAGCACGGTGATACTGCATTTCCCAATCAGTATTGCACAGAATTAATTGTGGTAGTTCGTTGGGGGGGGTATTTGAGTTTAGAAATGTGATGGCTTTTGGGAAGAAGCTATTGTGGAATCTGTTTGTTTTTGTTCTGATGCACCTGTATCGTTTACCTGAGGGCAGCAGATCAAACGAAGGCAAACTGAAGTGATATGAAATAAAAAGATAATATATAGAGAAATATTTTCTCTTAAACTGACAAACACCATTTGGGATACTGACGGTATGACTCAAGCAGGTCCAAAAAAAACCCCCCTGATTTCTTTCACCCCAGACCACCATTGATATCTTAGATGAGGTTAAGTCTGATGGAGCACAAGGGCTCAGACTCACATCTTGACTTAACGAAAGGTATTGAAACTTGACCTGCTAATGTTATGAGCAACAGCCGCAGAACCGGCAGACACTGTCAGAGTCCTGCACGGTTCTGATTTTAACAAACCACAACCGCCTGTACCCATCATATTGAAGTCGGCATCTGACCTGTTTTCTGACAATTAAAATAACATTACGCTCCTGAACCAACCCGGTATAAACAAACCCGACATCCGAACCAAACCAGAATAAAAATCAGATAGCCAAAATTAAATACAAACGTTTATTGCCACAGCAATTGAACAGTAACATATGCAACTGCACTTGAAGGCGGAGCCAAATGAAAATGTTGCTTAACACAGAGATTGTTGGCACATGATGTTTTGCAGCCTAATGTAAACCGCAAATTAGACCTGCGCTCTCCTGCGTCCGATCCGACCTGAACTCATATTCGACACAGCACAAAATGTTTCACCCGTTTCATTAAAATTTGCGGTTCACCCGCCAGGACCCGAACCCGTGCAGGACTCAACTCCCTCAAAAAAGGTGAGATCACTTTTTAAATACCAAACTTAAATTGTTGTCTGTGACCAGTTTGCTAATATGTCTTCTCAACAGAAACAAACTATGAAAGATTTCCTGAACTGAAGCTTATTAGCGACTGAAGTTCCAGTTTTTGTGTACTGCATCAATGATAAGCGACCCCTGACTCAAAAGGATCTGATGAATAAAACACTGGATCATACTGAGTATTGGCACAAAGCTGTTATAGGCATTCAGATCAGGGCCATTCTGTACAGAATTACTCTACTTTGCTAGTATTTTAAAAATGAGCTTACAGTGCACAGATCTGGCGTGCAGCTCTCTGCACTGTTGTCACTGCCACTGAAATCAATCTGGCATGGGGAAAGATTAGAGCATTGATTTCAGGCTGGTGAGTAATACTGCTGCAGAAAGCATACATCAAAAGCCTGTAATGTGGTAGGACAGAAAAGGCCGTTGATTTCTTATTTATGGCCTTATTTCTTGATCGTCTCTTTACAGGGCAGCGGCGAGAAAGAAAGGGAGAAGGAGAGACAGTGAAGGAGGTGATGATGATGGAGGAAGAAAGGCAGAAAAGAGGCGAGAACATAACGGAGAGTAAAAGATAATTGGAAGGAAAGAAAGGCGACGGTGTGAGTGAAGTGGAAGGTAGAACAAGCCAGGCACAGAAGCTCTTTTCATGTTGTTACTTTTCTTTGGTTTTTTTCTTTGACGTGGCCTTCCCAACAGAAGTTTTTTTTCCCTTTTTTTCCTCCTTGACCTTATTCCTGTAGATCAGACAAAAATATGGTACAGTCTGAAATATTAGACATGACAGGGATATCTATTTTGCTGCAGAAACATATAGGATGGATGGATTTATTTCATTTTTGCTCTAATATAACACCTGGGACACACTGCTCTGCTCTTATATTGTGACTTGCTACAATGGTTTTCCACTCAGATTCTGACTAAATGGGTTCACACTGAGTGCCGTTACGAAGTTTAAAGAAAAGTGTCTAAAATGGCTGTAATGTCTCTGCATGGTCGGGCTATAATTCAGTCTCTTCATCGGCCCACACCACCTGATTTACCTGTACCCGTTTTCACACTTTGTTGAATTATATGGGAAGATACAGCGAACAGCTGATCAGCCATATGAGTCAAATGTTAGCATTTATGCGATAAAATAATACTGTTGTAACTTAAGTCAAAGAGCACCTGAAGTGAGAAAAAAAGTCTTGTGAAATCCACAAAGCAAATTTTATTACATTTCATTCAATTTTGTTTTGTTAAATCAACAGTTGCCTTTGCAGAACTTCAAAACAAGGATTAAACATGGAAACACACCTTCTTCCTATTTCATAACTGTTCAGCTCACCTGAAGAATAGGTACTGTTCCCGTTCTGTAGATTAGTCTGTTCAGGGTGGCAGAGACGCAACACAATAACCATGTACAGGTGAGGTAGGCAGTGTGTTCAATAATAATACAGGTGGTCCTCAGGTTACGAATGAGTTCTGTTCCTACGCTGCCGACGTAACCCGAATTTCCTCACAAGTCGGAATTAACCCTTTAATACCCCCTAAATCTCTAAATAAATATCCAAATACATGTATTTTACTTCATATTAATTCAATAAAATATATTCAAATAAAAAATAAGATGCTGTACTTGCCATCTCTGCTGAGAGGTGACTGGAAAAGAAGGAGGGGAGGCTGTGAGAGCTGCTGCTGGGGAATCAATTTTTGGGGCCATGATGTGAAAAAGGAGGGTGACAAAGGCGAGGATACCGAGAAAATTACGGAGCACAAACACAGACACTGTACACTCTACGCTACACTACTACAGTATGGGGCTGGAGACAAAATGGCGGACGAGACTCAGGCGTCGTAAAGTTGAAACGGCAAAGGTCGAGTACGGCGTAACCAGAGGACCACCTGTAATAATAATAGATTAGATTTTTATAGCACTTTTCTAGACACCCAAAGTGCTTTACATTATTGATCCATTACTCATTTGTATCCACAGCTGACTGATGGCTGCAAATTCACGTCTACGACCCCTCCGACCACCAAACATTCATCCAGTGGCACTGGAGGTAAGGAAGGTGAAGTGTCTTACCCAAGGACACAATGGACTGACCAGGGCAGAGCGGGATTTGAACCACAAACCCTTCGGTTATTGGACGACCTGCTCTACCTCCTGAGCCATGACCAGCCGTCTTTAGGACAGAAGTTGATGTCACCGCAGCTTACTTTAGTCTTCAGTAAAGCTTTAACCCTTTTCCCAGAACACATTAGCTATGGGGGTGGCTGCAGAAATCCCCAGGTCCCATACTTCTACACTGAATTTCTCTTGGAACATTGCTTGTTTTCCAGAACTCATTCCAGTCTCATCCATTTTTCTTGGAACTTCCATCTTTAAATTTCTCCGTTAATAAGATTTCAGACTGGCATGGCAGACAGCAGGTCAGTGTTATAATTCAGTCTCATCAGTCCACACTACCTGTTCTATCAGACATGTTTTCACCCTGTTAGATTACATGGGAAGTAGAAAACAGACAATCAGTCATATGGGGTTTTCTATTTACCCTGTGCATGTTCTCTTGCGACAAAAAGCCAGGACCACCTCAAGTAAGCAAAAGAGTCTGGCGAAATTCACAAAGACATCAGATGTCTGGTTTGGTCTCCCCCAAGCAAACATACACTGTAAAAAATGCTGGGTTATTTTAGTAACCCAACCGCTGCGTTAGGGCAAAAAACTCTTCTTTTGGGTAGTTTTAACCCATAATTTTAACCCAGCAAATAACCCAACGCATTGGGTTATGCTCTGCTGTTGGAAAACTTTTCTGCCAGACGACGTCAGCCATTTTGTGGGGAGCCTTGAGGAGTTTGAGCTCTGTGTGAGGTAAGTTAATGTGCTAATATATGTTCTTCGTTATTTAAATACTATATGAATGGTGACTAATGAAAACAGTGTCGTAGTGTTTATGGTCACAAGGTGAAGTTTACCTTACTCAGAGTCAGTGGGCGACAGTTTCTTACTGTGGCATAGCTAGGCTAACATGCTAGCTGGTGATATGCTAGTTGATACAACCACACTAGTGATGTCAGTTTTATGTAGCCCAGTGACGCTAAGAAGTTAATCAACTTCCCTTTGAATGTTGTACATGTGTCTTCCCGTACTCTCATATCTGATAATATCTGCCACTGTTTCTCCACTGCCCTTTGTGTCAATCTTTTAATTTCTCCCCAACCTAATTGATGTAGGGGAATGTTACAAATTCCCTGTACCTAAATAATTGCAAATTGCTTTGGGTAAAAGCGGCAGTTAAGTGGAATGTAATGTATTATGAATGTGATTCATTAAATATGGTCTTGGGTGATCACCTATTAATTACACCCTCTGTGAAACTATTCACACATTGTCATTTAAGGATTCTTGCATGTTTCTATATAAAACTATGTTCATTTACATTTGTTTTGAAGATGGGTGACTTCGTAAAAGAAAAGCTGATGACATGGGGACGAGATGAGTAGATTCCTACTTTCGAAGGCCTGAAAATTACCATTACTAAATGTATTTATTGAATTGTACAGTAAACCAATATAAGCACTGTAGACATCACTGCATATTCAAAATAAGGTTGAGTAATAAATAAAAAAAATACAGAGTACTGCAATACAGTAATAAAAAACATCTCTGTATACAAATATGGCAATTCTTAATATATTATTTTGTTATGTAGGAATTTCTGTACGCTTTCTTTCCTATTGATCATACATGCATGTTCATGTTACTGTATGTGTTATGTTTTACAGCAACAATCAGCATCAAGGGGTTTTAAGAGGGGTTATTAGTACTTTACTATTTTTTGCAGCATTCCATTACAATTTTACTAATTGCTGCTGACAATTGGGGACCTGAGAACAGAGTTTCACTTCTGTGTGTTGTATTTGAATGTGAATATTATGTGCATATATTTAAGAAACATATTTAGAAAACAAAATACAGTATGAGTAATTAGAATAGTGTTCATACAATATTCTTAAAGTCAGAGGACTGAGATCAGTTTTATTCATCATATGCACAGTTATACATTGAATTAAATGTATTTAGTACCTGCAGGAAATAGTAAAATGGTGATTTCATACACAGTACATGGGAAAAGTGGGCATTATTGACACTGAAATGTAAAGGATGGTGCTAATTAAAGCCAAAATCTCACCATGGCAAATTATGTACATAATATAGTCTATGTCCACACACTGCATAAAATTGCATTTTTAATTAAAAAAAAAAAAAAAAGTACATGTACCTCATTGTTAATTATGTTCTGTATTTTCAAAATCCACCCACATTTTTTAATCATTTCTTTTGACGCAAAGCACAAAATGACTAATTCATTAAATCTGACAAAAATAAGTACCATGCGCATCAAGAAATAAATTCAGTAAATACTGGACAGAAGGCAAAAAACAAACAAACCAACCCTGCTGTCTGTTTGACAGCTGCCTTGTGACTCTATATGAGCTGTAATACACTTCAACAAAATAAACACAGCATCTGAAATGTCACTTTAACATTTGAGGACTGGGACATGTTGTTACATACATTTTTAATATGTTGACATTATGAATAAATTCACCCGCTCAGTTGACCTTTGTCTACGATCGCTGTGTTTCAGTACGTGGCACCGCCCCAGTCCTCTCTGGATATCCTCAACATTCTCACAGTGTTTTCTTGTGTTTTTTAACAGTGCAGCATATTTTTTTCATTAATTGTTAATTACAGTTTTCAAAGTTTACGTTACTATAAGCAAAACGCGAAGGCTGGAGGGTATTTGAATAAAGACAGATACTGAAATCAGGGTTGAAAGACAAATATATAATATTTTGTGTGTGTGTGTGTGTGTGTGTGTGTGTGTGTGTGTGTGTGTGTGTGTGTGTGTGTGTGTGTGTTAAGTGCACTCATTATAATATCAGAGTTTGAAACATGTATAATTTAGATCTCAGATATCCTTAACCCTGACTTATATTGGAAAACAACTAAGAATGGTTCCGGTGTTTGATTTGGATTAGATAAGCAGCTTTTGGAGCCGTCGGAGGAAAAAAAAAATCTATAAACACACACCCAGGACAATATTACAGCTGTATTACAGATGTAATCTTAAAATGTGTGTCATGACTTTTGATTTCATGTGTGAGGCAAGAGAAATCATGTAGTGGTGCTTTTTCAAGGCTAGTAATGACTCAACTTGACCTGGCACGGCTTGGCCCGCATTGGGTCTCAGTACTTGGCACTGACATTGTAGGTGTAGTACTCCCTCTGCACAGCTGCTCACCTTCTCAGAGCACTGGACACAGCTGGGACACTGAGTTTAGTGTGAAGAATTTCAGAACTATAGGCTCTCATCTTTATTATAAAAGCTAAGTGGCCTCTGTGTGTGTGTGTGTGTGTGTGTGTGTGTGTGTGTGTGTGTGTGTCTGTGTGTGTGTGTATCAGCTTTATTAGTGATAAACTGGACAGAGCTAGCCTGTGTCTTTTGGAGTACTAACGTATTTTGGGTCAAAGATCGACAGGAGAAAACAGCTTATTGATACGACTAATACTTTTTGAGTTATTGGTTATTACCTCCGCCAAAGAAGTTATGTTTTTGCCAGTTTATCTGTTTGTTTGTTTGTTTGTGTTCAAAATAACTTGAAAAGTTCTGACAGATTTGGATAAAATTTTCAGGAATTGTTGGAAATGGGATACGGAAGAAATGATTATATTTTGGGGGTGATCCGGATCATCGTCTGGATCCAGGAATTTTTTTTAAAGGATTCTATAACACTGCGAGATAGGACCATTTTGGGCATTAGTGCATAAACTGCACAAAGAATGATCAGGGCATTTGGGGAAAAACAATACAGGACGTGTTTCCAAAAGGTTCTACAAGATATCAAAGACTGATCCAGATAACTGAATAATTACCTCCACCAAGGAGGTTATGGAATCAGTAGAGTTTGTTTGTTTGTTAGTTAGCGACATAACTCAAAAAGTTATGGATGGATTTTGATGAAATTTTCAGGAAATGTTAGAAATGGGACGAGAAACAACTGATTAAATTTTGGTGGTGATCCGGATCACCGTCTGGATCCAGGAATTCTTTAAAGGTTTCTTTATCATTGGGAGATGGGGCATGGGGGCACTGAGCTGCCTTGGTGGAGGTCAGCTTTTCTAGTTTTGAAAATTATCAATGAGCTTACAGACAGCGCCCATTCACAGCCACAAACGGGGGGAGGGGGCTGGATCTGGCTGAACAGAACCACCAGGGTATGATGGGAGAACTGGGTACAGCTGTGATCACACACTAACCAGGCTGGTCTGGTTCTTACTGTGGCCCGGTTCCACTCTGCCAGTACACAGTCAAACCCGGCCTGTCAACGTCTCCAACCGGACCCCCCCACCCCCACCCCCTCGCTGTAACGTGGTAACAGACCGTTCTGCGCAGACTCTGATCAAACGGAGAGTTCAGCAGGTCCAGACACAGGATGGCAGTGAGTTATCATAAACTGTTCAGTTGTGTGTAAAAGTCTGTCCACATCTGTGTCAACACAAAACTAAACCGGTTCTATTCGGTTTCTTCTTAATCTGTGCGTTCCACCACTAAACTGAGTCAAGTCATGAAGTCATACAGTCAGGGTGTCAAATTAACACCCTCCTACTGCCAGTGGCGGGTAAAAAAAGAAAAGAAAAAAAAAGTTTGGCGTGCAAAACAAAAACCCACATCCTCCAGTGGCCGATGGAAAAGTTGAAATCGCATGTGAGTTTTTGTTTTCCTACATTGGCCCATCTCTGTCGGCTCATTCTAAGCAGGTTACTGACACAGACATCTGACTCTGGTTGATAATGTGTGGAGGTGTTTTCCCCACACTGCCCCTGCGGACCCCCTGCACCAGACAGATTGAGATGCCCCGTCTCCCACAGTGGCCTGCGAGACGGACCTCAGCGGTACCCGGTTCTGGTACTCGTGGAAATCTCATCCACTATACTTACATTATGAGTTGGTCTAAATTACTGCCCAAACTAAAATGAACCAAGGGTTTGGAGCAGCGTTATTTGCTTTTGGCATCAACTAAGTAAAATGAACCTTCCCAGACTCAAACACCTCAGCACTAGCAAAGACGAGCGGCAACACAAATGATCACTAATGCGCCAATTTGCACCATTAGTGATGACTTCCAGGTAAATGTTAACAATCAGCTTTAAACACGCCTTCCAATGTGTCAATGCTGTCTCTGTTAAAAGCCAGAGTGGTGGTTATTTTGTGGAAGATGGGTAGGTATATATCGAAATCATTTTAACAAAGCACTAAAGCCCACAAGGTGATGATTAACAGTGATGTGATAGCAGCTGGGGTGTGTTATAGGACATGATGTTACCAGAGAGTCTTTGTCAGAGTCTGAATCACACATTTAGTGTAGAATAATTTAAAATCATTAACCATTTCTATGTGAGGTGCACCGTTTCATCGCAGCACAATCCAATATCATTTAGAACTCAGGCATTTTATCTGTAATTTATACTGAATCGATTCCAACAGTGCTCTGATTATCCGCTCCCAAAGCCCGGGTTAGAGCAGATGCTGCTGAGGTCGCCAAAGAAACGTACCGGTTCAAGCACTAGGAAAAAGTTTTAAACAAGAAACATGAGTCAACAATGTCTAAAAGTACAACATCTCCAATCACTGAACAAGTCTGTATAGTTTTAGTGATGAGGGGAAAGCACAATACTTATGAGAATGATGTTTATAATGTGTACAAGAAAAAGTTTGCATTTTTTTCTTATTTGTCTCTGAAATATCAGATTTAACAGCAAAAAAAAGTCTGAATATTATGGAAGAAAATCAGGTATAACCATCAAACATTACATATCTATCTATCTATCTATCTATCTATCTATCTATCTATCTATCTATCTATCTATCTATCTATCTATCTAT
>JAQQZY010000020.1:17418838-17432737 GCA_030068375.1 Ostorhinchus rueppellii
TGGTGACTTGTCCAGGGTGTACCCCGCCTTCACCCCTAAGTAGCTGGGATAGGCTCCATGTGACCCCCGTGACCCTAATAAGGATAAAGCGGGTTCAGAAGATGAATTAATAATAATTTTTAAAAAAGAAAAAAAAATCAAGGACTTGAAATTTCAGGTGACTCCATTTGAATTCCAGGTTGAAAACACTGCTCTGAGCTTTTAAGAACATCTACATGAAGTCAATTAAACATAGGAAAAAACATTATTTTCACTGGAAAAAATGCAAAATTCAGAGGACAATATTGTAATAGATGGTGACAAATCACTTAGGAAACATTAAAAAGAGAACAATTCATTTGGGAACACAAAAGCACAAAAGTCACATTAGATCCTTATGGGTTTAAACGTCATTTCTCCGGTATGACAGAAAAAATCCCTTTCCAGTGCATTTTCAGTGGAACTAAGGGGGAACAGACAGACTACTATCTGCAGAAAAATATTTCCCAAAGTTCATCTGAAAGGTTCGGTTCATTTTAAGGTTTTATGTTAACTCTTCCAGTGCTAGGGGCAAAATTCTTAGTTTTGTTAACCTCCATCCACCACAGATGAAAGTCAAACTAAAGTCTGTGGACCTGGAGCCTTGACTCACTTTTTACAACCAGTTTAATGTCAGCTTTTTCCAGTGTAATCTAGAGAATATGAAAACAGCTGCAAAAAGTAAAACTCATTGTAAAAACTGGCAAATTGGATAATTGTTAATGAGTAGTTTATAAAATTATGTCAAGAAAAGCCCATTTGTTTTTCTAAACAATTGGAGTCATTTTGCACAGTGGGTCTAAATAACCAGCTGCCAACCAGTCGACAAGAAGCTTCTGCACTGATTTGTTATTTTCCCTTTCACATAATTTACACAAATCAAGTGGTCTGTTTTCTTCTCCACTGTCTGCCGTTCCCTTGGTTTGTTTGTGTTGGAGACTTGTTTGGGTGGTGCAGTTATGCTGCCTGAGCTGTACTCCGAAATCATTGATTTCACACAGAGGTGTCACATAAAAGACATAACAAAATCAAGTGTATTCATTTAGCACTGAGCCTCCTTTAAAAACAATGAAAATGCTACTGTGTCTCTTCCAATTTGTAACCTGACAACTATTTCATTGCGTTGACAGCTGTGTCAAACTGGGGTCACTTCTAAACAACGACAGCATAACCTTCCAGTCAGTAAAGTCTATATCAAAAAATGTCCAATATCTTGAGTTTGTAAAGTATTTTATGGCATTTTTAGTGATTTTTTTTACTGAGATGCCAGTAGATGAATGAGCCCAATCCTGCTTCCACTTACCTTATAATGGGACATAACTGTATAAACGTTATATGTATGCTGCAGCATAATAAACAGAAACATGCTAAAGAAACCGTTTCATGTAAATACAGATTTCCTGACTTGTCTGTCTGGAGATAGACAGCCACACTTGGTATTATTTTGCATTCTTACTAAGTTATTATCATTATTTTCTGTTACTAAATTATCGCCTTTTTAAAATTGTTATCACCAATCTTTTCGCCTGTTTTTCATTTTGGTGCGACGTGTGCTGCTTGACCTCTTGGCCAGGTCGCCCTTATACAAAGATCTCCATCTCAGTGGGATTTTATCTGGTTGAACAAAGGTTAAATAATTTTTTTGTGTGTGTGTCTGTGTTTTTTTCTTCTTTTTTTTGTGTATATATATTCATTGCATGGAGCCTATCCCAACCACGGGTTCAGAAAATGGATAAATGAATACATATTGGTCTCACTACAGAACGTTCTTTTCTTTACATATTTGATTCTACTTTTGGTTTTTGGGATAATTCTCTACTATTTTCCTTATTGTGGGTTTGGTTTGTTTACACCTTGTTCAAATGAAAAACAAAAACGAAAAATGCTAAGTTTGGTTCTGAATTTGTTTTCTTTTTCATGACAGGGCAGTGATTTCTATTTTTCTATTGGATTTTGTATTGCCTGAATTGCTAAGTCTGTCTTTGTTGTGTCATACTTTTCAATAAAAATATTTAAAAAAAAAAAAAAAAGGTTAAATAAAATAAAAACAAATAAAAACATTGACTGGATGATGCAAAGATGAAACTAATGTAATATTGTGCCCATTTGTCTTGTTGCCTTGATGCGCAGTAGGAGTTTTTTCACATCGTTTATATGGTTTATATCATTTATAATTCAGTACTAGACTATAATTACCACCACCCAGGTATTGGAGGAGGTATTGTGATCACCCGAGCTTTTGTGTGTGTGTGTGTGTGTGTGTGTGTGTGTGTGTGTGTGTGTTTGTTCGTTCGCTGCAGCAACTTCAGTCGGCCACAAGGGGGCGGAAGTCTGCACTCTGAGTGCTTTTCTAGTCTAGTTATGTGTTTGTTTGATTGTTACCTGACAGTGATAAAAATGGTTCTTTCTCAATGGATTAACTTAACAACAAATAAAAATCTGATTAGTGTCTTGTCCTACCTTTGCAATGGTCTCATGGAACTTGAATAGTGGGTCCAGAGTCTCTGGCGATCTGTCAGAAAACTGAGCTTCTGACAAAAAACTGGTAGCCTGCATTGAAAACGGAAAGAAAAGCAGCTGTAGCATCACAACAATATCATTATAACTCCACCGCTGCTCTCTCAGGTGAAACTGTCTCTTCCTGTAATTGACAAAAACAAAGCAAACCTCTTCCTCTCTGTCTTCTTTTGACTGCTCTATTCTCTGGAAGTAGAATAGAGCGACCTGTCAAGCTTCTGACAAGAACAAACAGTAAATGCTCTCAGGGCCACCGCGCTCCCAGAACATTTTGTTCCCCAGTCAAATACACACACACACACACATATACATATATATATATACACATGTGCACACAAACACACAGAGTCCTGGACGCTGACACAAAGTCATGTAACTAAGAATGTTACGGCCCAAAATTAAACTCTCTTTCACCTCAGCACATTTTGAAGTCACAATGAGGTACTTTGTTTTAGGGACATTACAAAGACAAGGTGCTGCCTTTGTATGTTTTAGTTTTCACAGTAAAATTATGTGGCACACAGCTAAAAATATCACAGGTTCAGATGCTCAATATCAGCTCACTTTCAGATACCCGCAAACAGTCATACTGTATTATGGACTGGACTGGTGAGGTTTACATACATGAGGCCAAATGCTTGAGACTCACTTAAAGGAGCGACGTTTAGCTTTTTATAACCCTGTGATGCATGAATTACGAAAACCTTAGTTAAGTTTTTTGTCCTTAGTGTTTTTATTCCTCTTTAGGCATGAAAATGTTTGAATGTCTCTGATGCAGCCACAGATGTTCAGGGTGTCAGAACACTTTCTACCACAACTGTATGATGTGAACTGATAATTTGCACTTCAAGAAAGTTGCAGTTTGGCATAAAACTAGTTCCATATCACACTGTTACTTTTGGAGGTGTCCTTGTGTTTACACATTTTCACAGAGGTGACACCACTGTAACGGAACGATCTGTTCACAGTCTGAAGATGTCTCTGCCGCTTCAACATGACCAAAGTTGAAGTTAATGTCATTTCTTTTAGCACTTTTTTTATTCTGCTGATGGAGATTACTGTGCTGTTGTTGACATATAACCTATGTGACAAGAGTTACACTCAGCTGTTAAACACAAAATTAGATGTTTCTTTACTCTGCCACAGAACACTACTTTCTTGGCATGTAAATGTAAGAGTTTTGGTGGTGCAGTTCAAACTGAATCAAAAAATGATTTATACCATTCAATTTT
The DNA here is from genome assembly GCA_030068375.1 of Ostorhinchus rueppellii. Taxonomy (NCBI): domain Eukaryota; kingdom Metazoa; phylum Chordata; class Actinopteri; order Kurtiformes; family Apogonidae; genus Ostorhinchus; species Ostorhinchus rueppellii. Next base: position 17,422,606 of record JAQQZY010000020.1, read on the forward strand.
TTTTTTTTTTTTTTTTATGAAGTTAAGTCTGATGGGACAGAAGGGGCAGGGCTTCAGCTCTCCACTGGGCAGGGAGAGACATAGTAGAGAGGATAAAAAAAACAAAACAGAAAAACCTGCTCACAATAACTCATAAAAATCCAAACCATGGGAAATGACACTGGGGAAAGTGATGGTCTGAAAGTAGGAAGTCAGAGGGAAAATGAATGAGTTTAGAGAGGATCATCATCATGGATTTTCAGCAGAAATCAACAACAACAGAGTAAAAAAAAAAAAGTGCAACCTGGAGGGACAGTGAATTAGGAAAACAGAAGGTGGATTAAGAAGGAACTGTTCAACATCAGATCAATAAAAGCGCAAAGGTACAGAACATAACACTTCATCAGCATCCAAACACTAACTCTGTTGAAAATATTAGGTTAGAATGTAAACGGTGTCTGGTAGATTTGGTGTCTGACTTCTCTGAACATTTGATAGACCAAAGCAGTTGACTGAACAGCCCCTGAGTGGCATATACTTTGGTGAATGGTGGCAAATATTACTGTCATAATGAGTAATAATAATGAGTCCGGTATGTGCATCATCTGATCCGTGACACAGACCTTACAGACTAAACACCTACATATTTCAGTCCATTTAAACGGAGACTGGGCTCGGTTTGAAACAAGTGCCACGAGGCTGTGTAAGTGCATGAACTCAAATTCTGGTGCATCAAAAATGACAAATGAATTGTTCTTTATTAAAGGAGGGAGAAACACAGAGAGATGAGTAAGTACTTTTGGAAGAAATAGAGCTTAAAGCCATTTGTGTAGACAGAGGAATTCTGCTGACTGAATGGCTTATCAACTTATGTAAGTCGTTATGCTACGGGCATCGGATGAATAACACGATTTATTTGTATATATAAATATATATATATAGACTTATAAAGACAGTAAGATTTAGAAAAAGTGTGAACACTGTAGGAGAGGTGAGAAATATAGGAATACATTAATTGTTGTTACAGCAAAAATACACTGAAGTCGTTAACCTTTCCTCACACACATTACATTCACATGTAACTTAAGTGCAACCACTTGTTTTAAATACTGTAGTTTACATTGTGATAAATATAATACATCCTGTTTTATATTTCCACTGAATACTCAAACATTGTCAGTGAACATAATGCCTCTATTAAAATGTTTATCCTTCATATAAATGTGAACCTATGGGCAATGTGAAGTGTTTTGTTTCCAGAAGATTCCGTTTATAATGTCTGCTGGCTTTGGAGCACAATATTACTGACCTAATAATAACTTTGGATCAAAGAGGCAATAGAAATCAGGAAGCGGGCCAGCAACACCATCAACTGGGACGAGGGGGCGTACACTCTCTCACACACCTGGGATTCCCTTTTCCGGAAACCGCCCAAGCCGGCTCGACGGGCTCTGATTGGTCGATTGAGCCGACCAGCCGTTAAATGACATGTCAACATGTCGGATGATGCTTCTGAGGAAGACTGGAGTCACAGTCGAAACTGTCAAGCAGGTAACAACTTAAAACTATACCTTGTCTGAACAAAAGGAAAAAAATATGATTACAGTAATAGAAGACAAAATGAATGTTTTTAGCCCTATTTTGGTTTTTGATATGTGTATTATCATGAAAGGGACAGAGTTTATTTTTATTTTTGATACATATGTGTATTATTGTTGTAAAATGGACAGCGCTTTATTTTTGTTTTTGATATGTGTATTTTTTTTATGAAAGAGAGTTTATTTTGTTATCTAATGCTGTTACAAAATGTATAGCACATTTGTGTTTTGTGCTTAGTCAGAATGCAGACTGATATGTGTAGGATTTGTTGAGTTCCTTATGGGATCTGACATGGGAATTTAGGATAGGTAGAAGGCAGGGGCCAGAGTACAGAACTTTAACTCTATCCTGCTCCTTTTTGAATATGTTTTCTTTCCTCTTATATACATTTTTCTTGTTCTAATATTATATTCAAAACAAAATAAGCGATCAATCCTTACTGTATTTTACCAAATGTAAACGGGACAAGAGAATGAGGTAAACTTCACATGACGTGCTGTCTGATTCATTCAAAATGAGGGGTAGCCTATAACTTTGTCAACTCAAGCCACAGAGAAACGCCTCCGGTGTGGGCGCATATGGGCATCAGTCGTTTTACTTAATAATTCACATATTTACAGGTTCCAAGAATGCACAAGCAGAAAATTTTATGAACCCTTTTTGTGTGCTGCCTCTGAATAAATATGTCAATTATTGAGAGCAACATCTGCCTCAAAATATGCCGCTGTTGTGGATGTCATACTGAATATGTACGCCATGGGAACTCAGGAGAATTGTGCAGCAGGCAATTTCTGTGGTCAAACTGTGTCCTTCTGGAACTAGACACGATTAAAACCACAAATGTAAAGAATGTGAATATAGCACTTAAATATTTAGAGCTGTACATACACATAGATATGGTAATGGTAAAGTAGACAAACACAAATGGGTAGATGTATAGATGTAAAGTAGCACTGGGCAGGTGAAGGTCTGGAGAAAAACCACACATATAAGGAAAAGGTTCCACAACGTAATCGGAAAATATCGGATTTAACATTAAGGTCTTTTGTGTCCCTATATGACGAGTTCTGTATTCAGTGTGTTACCCTTGAAACATACATCGATGGTCCTTAAATATCTTATCCTTGTATTTCTTGTTCAATACAACCTAAGCTTCTCTCTTGTCTAGTTTCCTGTAGCCTGTTTCTAATGGCTGTTAGGGACAGTTTCCTCTACTGTTAGGGAAGTTTTTGTATCCACATAACTATAAGACCTCTTGGTCTTCTTCGCCAGTCTACTTCAGAACTCTTTGTGATTTTGTATTGCTACTGAAACTTTTGCAAAAGCTTTAATAAAACCACAGAACTGATCTCTGGGTTTGACATCCTCCACACATGTCCCAATACGTTCCACTTCAATAACCCAACAAAACAGCCTTCAATCGACTAAAAACTATCGACAAAATCAAGTTTTTTGTGCTCCAAAAAGACAAAGTGAAGGCCATCCATGCTTTTGACGACTGTGATGGTGTTGTAGTAGGATTTTACAAAATGAACTCATACATACAGCTCCGGAAAAAATTTAGAGACCACTGCAATTTCCTCTGAAATCAGCATGTGTGCATGTATGACAGCCATTCCCTTCCTGTGTCTGTTGAATTCCAACACAAGCACAGTCGTCGGTCCCATATCACTCCAGTACTCCCATCCCTACATTGGCTATCGATAAAATTCAGAATCCAGTTCAAAGTACTTCTAATTACTTTTAAAGCCCTGCACAACCTCGACCCCAGCTACATCTCTGACCTCCTAGTTACCTACTCAACCCACGATCAGTCCGTTCATCAAACCTCAACCTCCTGTCCATCCCCAGCTCCAACTTATCAACAAAAGATGACCGTGCTTTTACCGTTCTTGCCCCAGCCCTCAGGAATAGTCTTCCCCATTCCATCCGATCATTAGATTCCATAGACAGCTTCAAACGACTCTTAAAAAGTCACTTATATAAACAAGCGCTTCAGTAAACCAGGACAGTGTGATGTGTGTGTATGTCGAAACACTTGTGTATGGAAATGTGTTTATATATTTATTGTGTTTTATTATTCTTACTGAACTATATGTTTTTTTGTATATCTCTACTTGTGTGAAGCACTTTGTAACATGTTTAAAAAGTGCTATATAAATAAAGTTGTACGTACTTACTTACTTGCCTAATTCTACTGAATAAACACCTGATCCATGTCTTATTTAAGAAGAAGTATAAACACCACTACTGTGGCCATCACTATCTTCTTACAATAGGCAAAAACAGTGCTATTAGTACCACAAAAATAACTGGAATCCAAAAATAACTACTGAAAACTACTGGACTTCTGCTCTGACAATAGGCGTGTTTCCACTACACTGGTCCCAGGACTTTTTGGAGGGAAGGTACTTAAGATCAGGCAGCAAGTTGGCCTGGTCCTCTCAGGCCTAATGGCCCTGTAAGAACATCGTGACGTCATCATATCGTGTCCGTTTCTGTAGTAACGTTACTAACAGAAAGCGCCAAAGCAAAGCAGCAGCAGAAGAGGAAACCACAACAAGTCTGGACACGGATGAAGTTGGGATGTTTGTTGCGTTTGTGCTGTTGCTGTACCTAGTAATGAGATCAGAGATCGTCCTGTTGTGAAATTCCTACAGCAACTACTTTTTTAAAATTGGAGGTTGTTTGTCACGATCTGCTAATGCGATTTGCGACAACCAATCTGCTTGAGTTAGCCACTAGTACCGCCCAGCGACTCTACCGGGCTGTTCTCGAGTACCTACCCTCAAGCAGGTACTCTGTTGGTTCCTGAAAACGGCCCAGTCAGTGGAGACACGTGCATACCGTGAAGTTCCTGTAAAACGGCCTGGAAGTTCCAATAGTGGAAACACGCCTATTGTTCCCAAACTCTGACGACTGTTTTTTCTATCAGGACAATGCTCCTGGCCTCTGCTAGGTCAATGAAGGTGTGGATGATGGACCTTGGATGAAAACCTTGTCATGGTCAGACCAATCTCCAGACCTGAACCCACTTTTGAAACCTTCTGGAATATAATCAAGATGAACATGGATGGTCACAAGTCATGGAACACTGCTGAGCTTCTTGTATTTTTCTGCCAGGAGCTGCATAAAGTCATCCAACAGCAGTGGTGGAGAGCCAAGACATGTGAAAGCGGTCACTGAAAATCAGGGTTATTCCAACAAATACTGATGTCTGAACTTTTAGCAAGTTCCAACATTAGTATTCTGTTGTTTACAAATGAATATGAAGTGGAATTTGGGAGAAATGTTGTCGGTAGTTTTGAGAATAAAACAAAAATATTCATTTTACTCAAACACATACTTATAAATGGTAAAATCAGAGAAAGAGATCATTTTGGAGTGATCTCTTTTTTCAGAGCTATAGGTCAACCTCAGGTGGGAGATCATGAATTTAATACGGATTTACAACCCGACTACATCTGGAGTGTACATACACTGTATTAACAATTAAAAATCCAGCCAAGTACAGGCATGGTAGAGAGCAGCAGTATAAAAAGACAGAAAAATAGTTTTACAAGACCAGTGTCATATTGGTGGAAGATGACTGCCTTTATGTCCAGGGTCTGTAGACGAGGTATGAAGCAATAAGAAAAGTTTCAGACAGACTTTGACATTAGCTTGTCAAACCAAGATCCCAGACAATAACAGGCGGTTCTGTTCCTTGTAGACAAAGATGATGTTCCACAAAAGGCTGTGCTTAGAGTGAAAAATTCTGAGAGTGAGGCAAAGGCAGCAGCATCACATCAAACAGTAATATTGTCCTGCCTTTCCACCAGACAGAGCTGTCAGATGACCTCTCCTGCCAGGTACGATTCGCACTCAAAGGAAACGGTATATATGGTGAAAACATCCATCAAAATCAACAGACTCTTAGTAAATAAATGTAAAGTCTTAAACCAGGGGTCTCAAACATGCAACCCACCAAAGGTTCTAATCTGGCCTGTGGGATGAATTTGCGAAGTGCAAAAACTCCACACTCAAGGCTGTCGAACTCGTTTTAGTTCAGGTTCCACATACAGACCAATATGATCTACAGTAAAACAGTAGCATAATAACCTACAAAGTTAATGGCTCCATATTTTGATTTCGGTTTAATGTGAAAAAAATATTACATTGTGCAAACAATATGGACAAGTTCCAATTTTGGTTATTGTTTTAGTGCAAAAAATAACATTAAATTATGAAAATATTTACATTTACAAACTATCCTGTAATAGTAAAATGTGAATTATCTGAAGAAATATGAACAAGCTGAAATGTCTAAAGAAAATTAACCAGAAACATTTTTCTGCCTGTTACTGTTAAGTGTTTTTGTCTTTGATCTGATCCATATCATACATGTATAAAAGATAAATTGAGGCATAATATTGTTAAAATTAGATTTATTTTTCTTAAGAAATTAATGTTTTTTCAGGTTATGCATGTCTTTTTTGTTTGGATAGTTTATAAAAGTAAATATTTTCACAATTTAATGTTTTGGGGGTTTTTTTTGCACTAAAATAAAGTCATTACTTAAATGTTATTGTGCTCTTATTTTACTGGTCCGGCCCACTTGAGATCAAATCGGGTTGAATGTGGCCAATGAAAGAAAATGAGTTTGAGACCCCTGCCCTAAAGCATGTTGACATTATAGGGATGTTGTAGTTGCAGAGTTACTAACTATCTCACGAGGTTTAAGGCGGGAACTAAGACACCAAACTGAGGCAGCATTAATTATGGGAAGAGGATTTGGAGAAAGACAAGCCAGAAACTAACAGTACAATCAAAAGGCCAAAGGAGGCTGAAGGAAGTTTATTGCAAGACTTGAACTTTTTTTTTTTCCTGACCTCTAGTCGTATTTGATTTGTATCGGCGACACTTTGATCCTGATCTGTTTGTGTGTCGGTGAATCTCTCTTCCCTCACTTCAGATCGTGCAGTGGTTCGGACATGAGTGACAAAATCCTAGCCCAAATTGCAAAGTTAATGCAGACCACTGTTGCCCTGCAGAGATGAAGTCACCTCAGATGTTTTTTCAAAAAGTTTAGTGTGCAAAACTTCAAGTGATTGAAGAGGAGGCATGGAATATAATATTCATAATTTATGTAGTATTTGATTGATTATATTTATCTTTAAAGGTTTGGTTTTCGTTTGTTTGTTTTTTAGAACAGGGGCTCCCAAATTGTGCACTTTGAAACTGTATAAACAAACATAAAAATCCATTATGATATAAACCAATCAACCAACACATAATATTATATGCTCTGATGCGTCAGTAGTACACAGACACAGTAAAGAACTTCATGATGCCTTCAGGTATAAATGATTAAATAGTTTTTTTGGGTTTTTTTTGTCTTTCCATTGTTTAAATACATAGACCTAAACTCATTCCTTTCTGTTATGAACCAGGTTTGAATCAATGTGCAGGAAACACTCAATAAGATCAGTTCCAACAGGTTTATTGACTTCCACAAGGAAATCACAGAAAACACCAAGCACTACACTGAATATGAAAAGTCCAATAAACAGGGCTTCAGAACCAGGTATCCAGGGCGTCCAAAACCGAGGGCCTGGGCTGGGGCTTGGTCGGGGTCGGTCCGTGGTCGGTACACATGGGGCTGAGACGAGGACTGGGTCGAGGGACGGAACACAGGTCGGTACACTGGACTGGAACTCTACTCATGGGTCGGACGAAGGCGGTCGGTGCACAGAGGATGGTAGCTGGAGACGTGGTCAGATGATCAGGGTTCAGGGTTGGAGGCTAGCAGGCAGGGTCAAGGCAGATTAGGCCAAACACGAGCAGGAAACAGGGACACAGAAGAAACGCGGGACACAGAAGAAACGCGGGATAGCAGGTAAACACGAGGCTAGGCACTGGACTATCTGGCAGAGATTTTCAGAGTGGGACAAGGTTAAATTCTGTGCACCTGATGAGTCTCAGTTGAGCTCACCAGGTGCAATGAATCAGGAATTAGGTCAAGGGAAATCAGGGCAAAGGTAAAGGGGCAGAGTCAGGTGTGAGGACAGAGCAGGAACAGAGCAGAAATTAAAGAAAAAACAGGAGCAAGACCGAGATGAAAAGCAGAAAAGTGAATACAACAAAAGACCAGAAAAATCCAAGATATAACACTTTCTTGGTCTTTTAGCACTTTCAATAAGTCATAACAAGATTACTTGTACTATTTGTACAATTTTTATATATACTTCCAAGATTTTTTTTTAGCAACATGCTAATTTTTGTATTTTTCATTTAATAGGCCATATCTTACACTTATTTCAGTATTCCAATGTGCACAAAAATGCACATTACAATTCAGACAAAAACTCACTTTACCATTCAGTTGTTTTCTTATTTCAATACTTAAACATACTCATTTACACAGACATACTATCTACCTTACAAGCCGTTCAAGCTAGCTACAAACCTACAAATACTTTGCTAAGGTAAGGTAATTAATTGCTGAATAACTGCTTACCATTATCGCTGGTACTAATTGAATGATTAAATTATTTTTCTAAATTGATATTTTAGCTGTACCCAGATATAACTATTATATTAACAGTCAGGTGTGCACAACTAATGGAACTTAAGCTAATGGTTTAGCTAACCAAAACTATGTCACATACGTTAACAATAGCAGACCACTCAGACATGTACTACAGCTACACTCACAGGACTCACAAAGGAAGAATGTGCCTGGTTCTGTAAAAGGATAATTCACAGCCTTTTTTTTTTTTTTTTACCATATCTCACAAAGAGAGGTGATTTTTTAAAAACTGTCTTGAAAATCTTATCAATTTTTTGTACACTCCACAATATTTTTTACAATAGAGAAACATCCAAGATCATCTTATGTAAAGTTATTTCACTGCAGTATTTTGTGCTCATTATTGTAAATACTAGCAGCATTAGAATTAGTATTTTATATCTTAACCTTTCTAAAACAAATGCCTGTACTATATCAATTAATAATTTATTCATGTATTTATTTATAAAAAAAAAATTTTTTTTGCCTAAATCATCACACACTGAATTCCTAGTAAGGTTTTTTTTGTGCTTCCTGAAAAATCTAAAAAATAAAAAAAAAAGACAATTTTTATGCAATTATTTTAGGAAGGTGACAATATGTAAAAAGGGAGTGGTCAGATTGTTTCTTGAGTACCTCGAAGTTAGGTTTATTTTATCATTATTATTTTTTGTTTTAAAGTGAGTACCATCTAGTGTTGAGGTTCATTTTTATCCCTTTCACTAAAAAGACAAACCAAACATTGGTTCTAACAGGGTCTTTCACAGTTTAAATGGCCACTGTAGGGGAGGGTGAGATGAGGGCACTAAGTGTGTTTCAGTCTGGAAACTCACTACGAGATGCCACCACTTCTTAACTCTTTATCGAACAAGTAACTATTTTTGGTAATTTCTGCACACATTACAAAACAGTGAGAGCAACCGTTACAGCGAGAACAGTGAGTCAACAATCTCAGATCCAATGTGGTCTCCAGGGTCTGTAAGGTCCACCTGGGCATGAACCATGAGTGGACCTGCTTTATTAGGTACCAGGAAGTAATGATACTCATGTACGGAATGATGTTCAAAGGGTGAATGTGGATGTGGACAGAGGTCTGGATCAGCATGTGATGTCGTAATGTTTTTTTTTTTTTTGCTTTTTTTTTGGGGGGGGTATTTACGGGCAAGGAACCAAATATGGTAACTTCCCTGACCTTGATTTTCTACATGAGAATAAGAAATTTTGAAAAATTTGACAAAAGTAATATATCGCTTATGTCCTCCAACAACTCACGAAGGTTGAAATGTTGAATTTCAGAGTATTTCCATCAGTACTTTAGAGGGTTAAACCCTTAATTCGTGGTTTCCATATTTTTCGTATATTTCTGAACTGTTTCACTTCACCACTCTATCTCTGCCTCTTCCACGTTTTCACAGAAACAAACCTTAATGTCCACACCCAGTCAATGTGATATAAAAATAGCCTAAAATGTACAAGTTAATTTCAAACTAATAAGAAATCCTGTGTTCAGACTAAATGTTGGCAGGTAAATAAGTCCTTGAGTCCACAGTTTGACCCTACATATTCTCCTCCTTCAGTACAGAACTGCTCCATTAGCTGTGGATATGAAGTGTTATGCAGAGGCCAAATCGAGCGCTCTGGTGCACTTCACAGGACTGCGATAAAGGATTTAGTAGAGCCGGTGCTTTAAAACAAGAAGAGATACCGGGATCAAACACAACCGAGTCCCCTTCACTTTGTACGTGGAGTCTTTTGTAGAGCTTACAGTGGCTATCCCTCACTTCTAAAGGACAGACTCACTTTGTGCCTTGATCTCTGCACTTCAGTAAGAGTGTATGCGCAAAACAGGGCACATTGTACTCCATCTCAGGGTTTGGTATTAAAAGTGGCCCCATAAATATAACGCTTTAATTTATCGTTATCCATCCATCTTCTGTACCCGCTTTATCCTCACTAGGGTCACGGGGGTCACATGGAGCCTATCCCAGCTACTTAAGGGCGAAG
>JAQQZY010000020.1:17476138-17500306 GCA_030068375.1 Ostorhinchus rueppellii
CTGGGATAGGCTCCATGCGACCCCCGTGACCCTAGTGAGGATAAAGCGGGTATAGAAAATGAATGAATGAATATTTCCAATTATAGTCTTATTGCACACATTTTGGGAGACATACACACAAGATTTAGAATCAAGGAGACAGTTTATTCAATCAGGCTGTACAAATTTGACAGGACCATTCATTCTTAGAAGGCTGCACTCAAGCGTGGCATTTTTGCTACAGACATTTTCTCCATTCTTACTTCAGGCTTTTTGTAGGGAGGGTCACATGTGTACAAAGCCTACACATTTTTGGTTAACAATTCAGCCTATCCAAGTATTTCACTCCCCTACCCACTTTGGACAGTTTCATAAATTGGAAAAAGCACAATCAGTCAGGCAGAACAACGGTATATTGTGTGTCCGAGAAGCTGTTTGGAGCGTACGTCTGAGAACATCTCATGACAATTCTAGCAAATTTTCAAACGTACATTTTTAAAGTTGCTTAGTGTGTATAGCAACCTGTATGCAAAACTGCTTTATAAATAAAATATGACAGTGGAGAACCAGATAAATATTACTGTGAAAATCGACTATTACTGTCCTGCCACCTTATCTGAAATGGGGACAACTCACCATGACAACAGTGATTATGTGTCAGAGTGGAAAAAACAAAGAGCAGTGTAGGTGTATCAAGCAAGAATAAGGGATGGTTAATACAAATGATGAGAAGACGTGTAACATTTGAATTACAGAATTTCATAAAGGATCAAAACACCCCCACACACCTTAGACCCAAATGAAAAACTCCAATTAAATTGAGAGCTTGAAAAATAACTGCTTTCAGTAATTGCATTTTTGCATATAGGAAATACAGGTTTAACATGGATGGATGGATGGATGGATGGATGCATGGAGGGAGGGATGGATGGATATGCATGTATGTATGTACGGATGGATATAGATTGAGGGCTGGAATGGATGGATGGGTGGATGGATACTTTATTAATCCCAAGGGGAAATTCAAGTATTCAGCAGCTTTGCATACAGCACAAAAACATAAAAAACAGACATTAACATTAGTATATACTATAAAAAACTTGTAAAAGAACTTACTCTAAAAATCTTCCTGTACAACACTGTGAACAAAGACTTCTAATTTAAAAATATGTGGAGAAACTACATGTATTGTCAGTGTACAGTATTTACACATTGGGTATGGGATGTTATCAGCAGATGCAGGTCCATACAAGACAAAGGTCAGTATAAAGCAGTAGAATGTCCAATGTGCAGTTTGAGTTAGGGTGACCATATGTCCTCTTTTGCCTGGATATGTCGTCTTTTGAGAGGCTGTCCGGTCGGCGTTTATAAATTTCTTCAAATGTCCGGGTTTTTTTTTATCTTGCCTAGCTTGAGCGCGTCACAGACCAGTGTATTTGTCATTCACGTTGAATGGTTCCTTTGGAAACACAAGAGCTGGAAGTGTATCAGTGTGTCCTCTTTTCAGAGAAACATAATATGGTCCACAAAGTGTGACATAAAGCAACACTGACCGTTTAAATTAAACCAAACCAACCCCCCCCCCCCTTTTAACACTGAGGTCTACCCCTTCACCTACACCCCTATTGCTCCCTGCTCCCCTTACTGTATCTCATCACCTCATAATTCAGGAATAAAATGTACTTGTATTTCACTGTAGACAGCATGAATGCAACAGGTTTTGCCTGATCCTATTCATTTTATTCCTTCATTCAGTCTCCCAACTGCTTAATCCTTAGGAAAGTCATAGGGATGCTGGAGATTATCCCAGCTACCATCACAATGATGGTTAGATCCTAAATGCTCATCACCAGGCTGTCATACAGACCACCCTTCACTCTTACATTCACACCTACAGGAAATGTAGATTGACCTATTACAGTGGGACGAAGCCTGAGAGAACCTAGACATGAAATATTTCCTGATACTTGGGGTGCAACACATTCAAGAAGAGTTGGATAATGGGACAAATTAGGTCTGAAACTAAAATGACTTCAAGCTTCATCTAAAATGGGTAATTGGAAGAAGTGTTTGTAATCATGACTTGGTCCAAAATCTTTATCCAGTAAAGGTCTAATCCTTTACAAGAAAAGAGGGACTGAGGATGGGTTGTTTGTGAAAAATCATTTTCCTTCATGGAAGAACTGCTCAAAGTCTTTTTGTTGGTTTTTATGTACGGACTACACAGGCATGATGTTACAGAGATAAATCAGCACAAACAAGGACAGTCCCCACCCCCTTTTTCCCACCCATGCTGAGAGATGCAAAGGCTACCATTATTATCTTCATGGAAGACTTGGATACATTTGTTTCAACGTGTAAAGGGGAAAAAGTTGAACTTTATAATCAACAACAGGTGTTCATCTATGGCTGATAGAATATGAAGAATTACTGTTCCATATTGGTCAGTACAACAATAAACAGTTCCATCCACTCACCATCATTAGTCTTACTGTCAGAATAATAAAGAATAAAAAAGATTAAAATAAAAAGAAAAGCAAGCAAAACGATCTAATTCCCAGCACTATTTTTTTTTTTTTTTTGGTGCCATGACTCCTAAAAAAACAAAGTCACATGGTATACAAAAGGACACTGCTGCTGCTGTTTTCAGCTTTATTTATGGAACCAGTTGTCACCAAAACAATACAATCTGACAAAAACCATTTCTGTAATGATTATATTGTTGGGTGTTCGGACATGTGCCTTTCAAACTGAACCTCAGCCCACACAGTGCCCTGAGTTTGTACAAAAACTGTTGTCCACAGCAAATGATCACAGATGAAGGTCTTTTGTTTCCTTACAGAGACAACCACTGTGGAAAAATTCAACTAAAGGCACCTGTCAGAGAAAGCAGCAGACAGTTTTGCTAGATAACAGCCGGTGTGTAATGAAAATAAAACTTTGTCGATAAAAGGTGACTGGAGCTCCAGATGAGAGCAGTTTATTCTATTACTGTAATAATACATGCAGGTCACTGACGGGGTCGCATCAGGGTTTTTAATGCCTGCTCGGTCTGCGCCTACAGGATATCGACCTTGTTTTCCTCAGTTGAGCTAATCTGAGCAACATGTTAAAACTTGATTTCCTCTGAATTTTATTTTTGAAGATAAACTCAATATAGAACCACTATTTTCTCTGTTAACATCCTCCAGTCTAACATAAGGAAACGAGACCAAAAACAGGGTCAGTCAAAATGATTTGTACCACTACAGGTCAGTTAGATTTGCATTTGCAGACTGTTGTAAATCCCATTTGTGGTCGGTTTAAGAAAAGATGCAGAGAATATGAAGGTAATTTAACCACAATTGTTTCAGCACTGCTTTACAGCTACACACTCGTAACGGTTGGGTTATGAACTCTAGTATGTTCTGGTGAAGAAGCAAAAGTGATGGACTGTTCTCTCAGAAATGTTGTTTCTTTGCAACAAAATCAAAGCACACCTTAAGTTTGCAGCTATATACAACATTACAGTGTAGGCTGTTGCAACAGTTTAATTACTACTTATGAAAAGAATAGGCCAGTTTGTTTCTATCAGCACTTTTGTGTGTGTGTGTGCTTTGATGAACTGATACACAATTAACAAAATATCTGAACATTTACACTGCATCACTGGTATCTATGGAAACCTTCGTGCAGAGCAATCTGATATGAAACAGTTCACCAACCCTTTACATCATCCAAAACTGGAAGCCTCACGTACTTCAAACCTCATTTTGGTGGCAGTGGGTGAAATAAAACAAACCAAATACTGTTTTTAGAGACCATGTGATGTCCTCCTCTATGCTTAGAAGGAAACAGTTGCATGAAGAAAATTCAGTTGATTGCTGTGATGCCTCTAACGCTTCCACAGTGTAATAATATACACTATCACTACCAGTGCTGTATAGCATTGGTGGTTATGGGACATCTAGCAGGGACTTTAAAGTGTAGTCAAATAAATATGTCTATATTCAAGTTTGTCTCCCCTCCAAACCTAAACCACTGCCATGATTCCCACCCTCCACTATTATTTTAAGGTTGCTGTGATGCCTCTAGGGCGGATAAACATCATGACGATCTCTCACACTAATTAATCTCCAAGTTGGCAATCTTAGCCACAAGTTCCAAACTTGAGAGGGCAGACTAAGCTGAGGCTAAATCTCTCCATTTTCACCCCAAGGCAGTACAACAAACATCAATACTGCATTTTTAATGGAAGTAAATGGGGGCATGCATAATTTGTAAACCGCTGTGATGCGTATTTGTTGCTTGTATAGAGACATAATCCATATTACAGTCTGTCAAAGCTGAGTTTGTAAATGGTGTTGGAATGTTTATTTCTGTCTAAATGATACTATTAGTCTTACAGACTGCAGATGTAGAACTGGACAAATTGCTGCAGTGACACACACTAGGTGTCATTTTCTATGTTAGTCATGTTTCTCAACAAATCTGAGGGGAGAAAAGAATTTATAGACATACACTTCCTACTCCTGCAGTTTTCAATACACCAGATGAGTACAATATTTAGACCAGGCAATAGGAACAGCCTTGTAACTGGTCTCCTCATAGGTTGGTCTAAGAAAAGTGCCAAGAGGTGTTTAAAGGTTGGAACTAACAACATAAAATAAATGCGTACCCAATCTTTGATCAGATCACATCGTATTCCAACTCCACAGGGCACAATATGTTTGGGTTATTGCTGAGCAGAAGGTTGCAAACAGGCAAAATTGGTACAATAAGTGAACAATCTGGTGTTTTGGTGCAGACGTACCTCCTCTGCTTTGGTCTGCTCAAAGGCGAACTCCAGGGTGGGCACAGCCAGCTGGTTGGCAAAGAAATTCACATCTCCTGGCAACTGGAGAGAACTGACGTTGGGTCCGGGACAGTTTCCACCACGAATGCAGCTCAGTAACTGTCTCTAATGGAAAGAGCAGGTAAAGAGAAATATTCAGGTAAGTGGTGGAATAGAGAGAAATTCTTGAGTAAAAACATCAGAGGTTAGCCAGTTGTAGCTGTGTTAATGTATTCGAGAGTAAGTATGGTTTCAACAGAAACCAGACATCATTACTAAGCTGTAATAACAGATTAGAAAAGCAAGGCATCTGTTACTTTGCCAATAGTGAGAACACATTTTCCTTCGTTGCTCATCCTCCAATCTAAATGTCAGAAATTCAACATCACTTTGCAATTGAATATCTTTTGCACAAGGGTTAGAAGGATGCTTATTTTCACCGTCATTGGAGAAATTATCAAAAGGATTTGATAATAGCTTCAAGTTCGAGTAAGTGTTCAGTCAAGCCATTTAAAGCTTTTCTGGTTGTCTTCATGTTAACACTGTTTAATCCTAATATTGGGTTAAAAGATTTTAAATTTAAGCATTCAAGCTTAATGCAGTGTAGAACTATTGATACTGACATTTGGAAACCTCATGTCTGATACGAAACTTTACCCAAATGTCAGAATTTATACTCACAGCAACAACTGGGCACAATGAAAGCTTCTGCAAGTGCCTTCATTTTGCCAGTGATAAATGCTCAGGTTGAGTTGGATTAAGATTTGGCATTATGGAGATATTGACCATGACATTTGGGAAACCCAATACGATACAATATTTTAGCTAAAATGTCAAGTTTAACACTTTGATCCTGTAAATGATAGGATTAAGTGTTAAGTGAATTAAGTGTCCTCAACGACAAGATAATAGGAGAAACAGCTGTAGCCAGTTGTCAATGTGCCAAACACTGCAGACATTCTGTCATCCTTAACCCTCTATAGGACACTATTACAAATACTCTGAAATTCAACTGTAAACCTTAGTGCATTACAGGACACTGTAACACACAAGACTGTATAACGTGTGAAAATTTAAAAAAAAAGTTGATTGTCATGTAGGAAGTCAAGGTCAATGAAGTAACTGTATTTGGCTACTTGCCCATATGTGGCAAAAATAAATGAATACATAAAAAAAATCCAAGAAATAAATATACAAATACAGGAAAAACACATGTAATGTGAAAGGACCATGCATTTTAAAACATTAGAACATCAGTTTTAGAACATTATTCAACCATCAGTGCTGCTCCAGACCCCTGTCCACATCCACATTCACCCTTTGAACATCATTCATTACATTAGTACCATTACTTCCTGGTACCTAACAGAGCAGGTCCACTCACTGTTCATGCACAGGTGGACCTTACAGACCCTGGAGACCACACTGGACCTTAGATTGTTGTCTCTCTGTAACTGTTGCACTGTTTTGCAACGTGTGCGAAAATGACCACAAATAGTTGCTTGCCCATCAAAGGGCTAATTTTTTCTGAAGGTCAAGTGGACTGGTTTTGTTCTTGAAAATGTTTAGTATCTCAACCCACTTCATCAGCTGAGCCTCTTGGACGAGATGAAAAGTTTTCAAGAATAAAACCAGTCCAGTTGACCTTTGGAAACAACTAGGGATGGACAATGACCTGGACGAATGACAACTCACAGACATCTACACATACTGACTGTAATATTTTGGAGCACCAACATTTCGAATTACAGTGTTTGAGCCAGTGCCATTGTGTAGACCATGGCATCTGAGAACCAGGGTTTTCCACAGACAATGGAACAACAGCACTGGACCAGTATACTGCTAGCTCAGCGCCACTATACTCATTTTCAGATTTAGGGTGTTTATTTTTCTGTGTTCCTCGATAATTTTGCTAAAATCTACCGAAATCCATCAGGTTAGCAGGTATGCGCTCAATTTCCCAGCGCCATGTTGTTTTTCATTTGAAATCTCACAGAGTTGCTTCTATCACCAGACTTTCTTCTGGGGAGGGGTGCGCGCCAGGATACTATAAATTTCTGGGGAGAACCCTGGAGAACCCTAAATCCAATACAAAGTAGAACCCAAATGTCAAGTTCAATACTTTGCCAATGCATTTTGAGATCTATCACAGGGTTGCATCAAGGAGGGGCAGTTGGTTAGTTGGATATCTTCTGTAGTTACAGTACACCTCTGCATTTGCTAGATGGTTCTGCTGCTTTCCAGTTAGTCACAGCTGTCATTACACACTCTAGTACACCTTTCCATTATATGTTTATTAAAAACCAGTTGCTTTCTGTTTGATTAGTGGAACTGCGTCAGTGACATGTCACGTTCAAAGACCAATTAGTACCTTTAACCTTGCCACAGCCTAACAATGCTTCTTAACCATGATCAAATGTCAGTTTTAAAGTGTGTTTCTTTTGTATTTGGCCTCACAATAATTGTGGAAGGACAAACATTTACATGCATATTAATATTCATGAAGGGCATTTCATTACCCACTTAGTGCTAATTGTGGGAGTTAACAGAGTGGGAATAAATGCTTGTTCATGTGTGCGCAATTTCAAAGTTGATTTAGTTTTATTATGATTAGCTTGCACACAGAAGACACTGTTATCACAACATATTTTAGCAAACAACTCCTCAGGCAGGAATTCTATTTTGTCGTCTGAAGGTGAAGCCCAAATGTCTTAATGCCAGATATTTTGCAATAACGTAACACAAATGAGGAAGATTGTGCTTTGATTTTACATCATCTGAAGAACATTGAAAATGTAGGAGTGATTATTCTATAGGACAAATGTTGTTTCCTTTTTTCTGACACACTGTTTATTTTGGTATTTCATCTTTTTTTCTTTATGTTAGTCACTCTCCCCATTTAGTCCATTACAAAGGTTAATTTTATGTCAACATAACCGAGTAAGCAATACTGAATCTTAAGTGATCCTTCAGCAGGTTTTGGATAATTTTCAAAGGTCAAGAGTCACAATCTGTAATTCAAACCTGACACAAACTGAAGACATGACTCGACCCGGAATTTGTTCTGAGTACCATAGAAGTACACTTGAGGAAGGTTTAAATCTTGCAGCCTATGAGCAAGGCGTAAACAGCTTAATGTAATTAAAGTCAAATATCTCAGCTCCAAATACAGCGCTGCCCTGCGCTTTATGGTGTTTGATGAAAACAGTTAGCTTTTTGTTCACCTTAGCTTATGTTCTGTATTGGATTGGATGTTTTATTGGATTACATGGGACCATTCTTTTTTTTCTTCTTGCATCCACTAAAGTGAAGTCTGAATGTACATATGCAGATGTGCAAGAACAGGCATCATTCATTCTCCCATTGTGCATTGCACTGGAACACCTTTACCAACCCTAGATACATGATAAATTTAATCTGAAATTACTCTGCATAAATGTGCATATTGTATAAAAGTGATTAGAAATGGTTCTACTGCAACAGTGATCCAATTTGCAAGCAGACATGCCATTAGACAAACTGGGAGTGTTCACTTTGCACACATGACTGAACAACTCATACCAATTTCCATGTTTTCCCAGTCAGAGCTTAAGAAAACTGTGACACTTCTGCACTAGTTCCCCTTGACCGAAGAACCCCAAGAGCGTGGTTTGATCCTGTACATGTTTCTGCACAACCAGACTGGGGACCATTTCAATGCTTGGCTGTAACATTACTTGTGAATCATGAATTATTCTTTTCATTCATGAAATATGAAGAGTGCATTCTTAATTAAACAAAAAGTCCAATACTATTGTCTGTGTTCTGATTTCTTAAAAGTGTGTAATAAAACAGATAAACTTGTCTACTGAAGTGTAGAGGTCATCTACCTATGTGTTGATTTTGTGTTGTCACCCACAGGGATTCCTCTTAAATTGGGAGAGCTGTCATTTGTTGAAGAGGTGTAGCTTTACAACATATACAAACAGACCCTATCTTGATGGTGATGGGACTACAGCACTATTCAGACTGGATTAGTTTTACATGGGCACATGGGGTAATGCCATTTTACCACAAGACATCTGTCATATTAATGGCCAATTCATACGGGATAAGAAATATCAGTAAAACTACTGCAAGTGCGAGGGGTGAATCCATGCATGCTCTGCCGCCCCCTCCTGTTGTCATGTCTGTGTGAAATTGCTTCCTTATTAGAACATTAATATTGTCCATCAACCAGATGATTAAGCAACTATTTTTTATTTTTTTTATTAGACACATAGCCCTGCTACACTACCTAAAGCAAGTCCTGTTCCACTAATACAGTAAGTGCTTTCGGCCTTCTTTTGCTTCTGAATCATGTTTGTCGTACGCAAATTCCAACAGTACATGAGGTTTCACATGCACTTTTCCGAGACTGCCTACTGGAAAACTGAATGCTTCTTCAAGAGCCTTCATGCTTGAAAATCTATGAAAAAACACTCGTGAACAAGATATGACTCCTATAACTATAACAACTATAACTACTGGTGTATTCACATGGGATTAGTATTACAAGGGTCATTTTACTGGACCCTTTGCAGTAATAGTTACTGACATTGTGTGGTAATGATTACTGGCATAGCATATTCGAACAGATAGGCTAAAATGTAGTGTTCATGTGTACAACATCTTGAAACAGAACACTTATACACAAAAATATGGCAATTTTGCAAAGCAAACAATGTGATTGGGTCATCTTGTTGACATGTATACATCATTTTAGGTCACAACAGATTTTGAGAAACTCCAGTTTTCGTGAAATTGTGTGGAGACGAAGTAACATGGGATTTGAAAATGATGGCGTCACATGTCATTTTATGCATCCTTGTTTTTAGTGAATTGAACATGTCCTTGAAACTTTAAGCATAGATATATCAGTGTACAGTTCATGGCCACAAATTCTGGCAATGGCACAAATGTATTCATTGATTTATTTCTCTTTCCAACCTAGATAATGCTTCTGTTACCCTGTGGAGATCATGATCAGCAGGGACCCAATAGGAAAATGGACTGAAATCTACATCATGTTATATGTGAGTTATGACAATACACTTTGCCAACCAAAAGTAATACCTGAGGTTACTCAAGTTCATAACTTGCAGTTCTTCCTAAAATGTCTGACAGACTAAAGCCTCGGTGTGCTACATCTAATATTACCTGAAGTCTGCAATGTCTTTAGTCCAGTTTGGCTTTGACTTTAGACTGTAGTTTAGTGATGTGGGTTGTGAATGAGAGGGTGCTGTCCAACCAAAATCCCAAGTATTTGTATTCAGTGACCTGTTCCAGAGGAGGCCCATCCAGGGAGGTGATGATGTGGTTGGTGGGAGGTGAAGCAGAGCTCCTCCTCCCACAGCCTGCCTTCACAGGGCCCTTCCTCTCTAACCACATTACTTTGGTCTTTTTAGTGTTGAGGAGGAGGCTGAGGGAGGAGAGGGCTTGTTGGATATTGCAGAAGCTCGCTTGAAGTGACTTCAGGACCATTTCAGGGGTGGGGCCAGCAGTATAAAGGATTGTGTCATCTGCATATAGATGGATAGAGGTATTATGGGCTGCGAGAGCAATGTTCTTATATATAGATGGAGAACAGAGTTGGGGCCAGGGTGGAGCCCTGGGGGACTCCTTTAGTGACTGAGATGGGCTGTGAGAGGAGCTGCTCCGACTTCACATGCTGAGTGTGGCCAGTAAGGAAACTAGAGAACCAATCGAGTGAATGGCCTTGAACCCCTATGGTACGCAGCCTGTCCGAGAGGATGGAGTCGAAGGTTGTGTCGAAGGCTTTGGCCAGATCTATGAAAATTGCGGCTTGGTGGAACTGATGGATCATCTAGAAACCAATAGGATGTCAGATTGGTTTATGTTTATACTTCTCATGGAACCACAATCAAATTCACTTTATCTGGAGAGTGCCATTTATCTGGATAGATTTTTTTTTTTTTTTTTAATCTGGACAATTACAAGCTGAAATGAAAACAAGCTGAAATTAAATAGGAGTAAGGAGGTTATTTTGAAAATTTAAGGAATAGAAAGTACAGAGAATTGCTTGAAAATTTAAGGAGTAAAGGTAAAAAGTCAACTGAAAAAGAATTACTCCAGTACAGTATAGATAACCAGAATTTCTACTTAACTAAGGCCCCACAGTGTTCACACTTTGTTACTTGACACATCAGTTCATTTTTGAAGCCTCTCACTGGTGCAGCAGGAATATCATCCATCCGTTACTTGTCTGTCTGCATCTCAAACATCACATTAGGAGTACAGAAGCTCAGTTCCACCTGCCAAGTTAATTTCGCTTGATTTTCCCATGACTCAACAATCTGAAAATCAGAGACATTACCACTATAGACAGTTCAGTAATCTATGCAAACACTTCCTCATTCAAAAACTAAACACTTTCATGGAGACATGGATTAAAACTACGACACAGAGGGAGTTGTTGGCATGGTGTAACCCTCGTTTATGTTTGCTCAGTATTCCGTGATTCAAGTCTGAATTAAGAATTCTTCTTGACTTTGTCTTCTATCATATCTTTTGCACTAGATTAAAGAAAACTCAAAGAGAGAAGATTACTGCAGTGGATAAAAATCTAGCACAACCTCTCATCCTTGTTTTCAAAGATTTGAACAAATATATGTAATTTTAGGTAACTTTACTCAACACTTTAAAAGTCTGTGCAACGTCTGAATTCCACCAATCAACCAAATGTGAAAGAGAAAGGAAAAAAAGAGGGGGGGAATCAAAAAGAATCAGACTATCATTTCATCAGCTTTGTTTCTTTTCCCTCAGATGCTCACATTTTTAATATGCTGTGTCTGGTTGGATGATGATTTTGAAGTCAAGCTGTGAACTTCTTCCCTCTACATTTCGTACAGTTAAAATGAGCAGTCTTTCACAGAGAGAAGAATACCAAAAGGTGTATGAAAGGGATACAGCAAGAGGACTGAGGGAATAAGGGGGTAAGAATGAGAGAACACAGTGAATGAGTAATTTCAACCTGTGGTGCCACATTGGGATCAATATTTAATTTCTTTGTCTGCTATGATAAGGGGAGAGTGAAATCATTTTGAGATCTACGCTTACTACTCAATATCACTCAATCTACAAAATCACATGTGCTACACAGAATGGATTACTAGACTTAAAGCTTCAAACGGAATAATCTTTGTAGGTGACATGCAAAGGTCCACTCTCACTTGAAAGTAGTTTTAAGACTTTTTGGAATTTAGGTTTACAATAAAAGACCATAACTGCAATCCACAAATTCAGCCCATATAATGTTGTGTTTAACCACAGTTATACTTTTGTTATCATCTCCCTTTCCATTTTTCCAATTAGAGTTGTGGCTGTAATGCTTTGTACTCTCAATGTACATCAGTATTATGATGCATCAAGTGCATGTGCAGCAGACAGTGGAGGTGTATGCTAATCAGAATGCTAAGCACAAAAACAACAAAGTGCCAAATGACAAAAACAACTTTGCATTATGAATGTGATGATAATAATAATTCTGTTCCGGTCTGTAGTCACTGGAAAACCTATTTGCAGCTGTTGAACTGAAAAGCATGTCCCATCCATCCAGAAATGAGTGACTGGGATATTAAATAGACAAAGAGATACAAGGAGGGATAGAAACATAACCAATAGGACTGAGGTGGAGCATTTTCTTTTTCTTTAACGGTTCCACTTGAGGCAGGATGTCAGCATGAAGGACTACAATCACATGTAACAGTATCCCGATGCTAGCGTAGATGAGCGTTACTCATCCAGGTACTTCGCCCCAGTGTTGCTTTGTTATTGTTATTCTCGTCTTCATTCCTTGGATGTTATTACATTTATTTTAATTGGACCTTTTTTTTCTTGCAGCCGACATTTTGGCTTGTAAAATCAGGCAAAGCACAGGTGTTCCTGATAACATTAACAATGGCTCTCTTCCATTCAGTCACCCCAGGAGGCCACTGCGATGAAAGAGCATGTTCAATTCCAACACCAGAACACCTGCCATTTGTCTCCGTTCTGACGCTGTAGTGCTGGGTCTTTACCTCAACTCGACTCCTTTCCTTGTGTCCTAGTCCTTCCCACCAGAGATGCAAGCAGAGGAGTCGGTGAGGAGACTCCAGGAGAAAGAAGTCAAACCAACAGATACTTAAAGAAATATATATTTTTTAGGGTTGATGTTTTAATGAAATTGCAGATGATGCAAGTGTCAGACATCTTGTGTAACCACATGGGTTCCATCTTTACCGTTAAAACAGAACATATTGGAGGATGTCTGCTTTAATTACTCAATTGACAACTTCACAACATGGCATAATGTATCAGTCTGAGATGTAGGACTGTAGAAATATGTATTTTTTTGCAAGTACAACATCAAAAAGAACATGCAAGTTGGTCTTATCTTTGAGGTGACACTCTAACCTTCAGGGATGTAACGGTACTGAAAAATTTTGGTTCGATACGTTTTTGGTACAGGGGTCTTTGGCTCCATAGATTTTAGGTACGAATTCGGTACAGTGAAGGAGATCAGTGAAAGGGAGGGCGTATAGTGGGGGGTGCACTCCATAACGACTAAAAACTACTTCGAGTCGGTCTCAAGTATGTGCAAACGTCTGTAGAGTCAAGAACATCCAACCTGGCATCTGTGCCTCTGTTATATTCTCTGTTATGTTCACTCCCACCCTTATCGGCGCTACAGCTTTAGAATAAAGTGTTTGTTTGTTTTTTATTTTTTATTATTGTGTTGCTAAGAATTCGGCAGCAGCGCAAGGTCCATATGGAAACTTAAATGGAGTGTTAGTGTTCTTCACATAGGGCACATGTATTCCTTCAGTACACCTTTGTATTGTATCGAAGGCCCCGAACTGAAACTGTTCAGTACAAACCAGCGCACCGTTCCACCCCTACTAACCATGGAGCCGCTGTACTACACCAGTTACTTAAAACACCACCTTCTGCACTACCGTCTAACTCACAAGAAAACCCCACTTTTCTGAACTGAAAATCACCTCACTTGTGTTCAGGTAGTGGTTCTGATCATGCGTTGTATCCTTGTACGAGACCTTGAGGCTTTCTTTGCACTATGACCAGCCCCCTTCATTCTGTCTTCACTCCATCTGCATTTCTACTGTACATACGCCCCAAAGGTTAATTGCTTTGTGGCCCTCTGTGAGGTGTTCAGTTGATTGCATTCTGCAACTTTACCAGTAGATGTAATTAAATATTACACGCCAAACCTTTAAGACTGTATCGATATTATGCCTTTTAAATTTGTGCATGCATTTTTTCTTTTCTCATCATCTACATTAAAATTGTATTACAAGGCAACTTTCTGTCTTCCATGATGTTTTTTTTTTTTGTTTTTTACAGCCTGTACTGGACTTTTCAGAGGATCCACAAATCAAGATAATCATATTAAGCTAGGCTGGCTTTCAGCCATGTTATGGTCAGTAGACAGTAAAACGTGAAATCCAAATCAATGACAATACCTCATCACCACAAGTTTTCACTTTCACTGAGGGGATACTATGGCTGCTGCAGTCTGTCCTTTGAGCTTTCTTGTGCCACAGAATCCAAAGTGCATAATGTATTAAACCTTTAGATATGTATATGCTATAGAAAGCCTTTTCCCAGCAGTAGTTTGAAGAAATCCTCTACTGTTAAGCATATACTACAAAGCTAAGTCAGATTTTTGGCCAAATTGTGATAATTTAACTCTCTTCACTGCTGCCGCATTTTGCATCATTGACTATGAGCTCAAAAATATGACTTGGGCAATTGTGCTTTGAGGCTAACGATATGTTTCCCTCCTAGTAATTGATCAAATGATTTCTGAGTGGGTTAAAAGTCAACCTTGCAGAAAATGGTAGCCTATAGAGAAACAGTGCAACAGTGCGAATATGCATTGATTTAATGCTAGCTAAAGGCAATTCTGTATATTCAAAGACCACAAGTTCAAGACAAATTAGTCTAGGATCTGCCTTGAACTCATTTAGGGGTGATCTATTAAGTTGAAGTGAGTTTCGGTTTAGCCCTGGCTGTGTGACCGCTCTCCCTTTGGCCTTTTACAAACACTATGTCTTCTATGGCATTTGCAGACAAGGCAAGCTGTTGGGCAAATGCATCACTTGACGCCACCTGACGAATGCCACAGCCACAAGTAATGACAGGATTCATTCTTCACCTCAACACATTTTCATATGTGTTCCCCTACTTATGTTCTGTCGCTGGGATATGAAACTGTGATGGAAGGGCCACAGCAGCAGTCACATAAATACCTTCTGAGCTGAGCAGCTTCTCCTTGTGATTATGTAGATTCATGGAACCCGCTGCAGCCACACAATGCCTATCCAGACGGTACAAGAGCTGTGGTAATTCAAACATATTGCCGACAGCGTATTATTTCAAACATTATGCCAAGTGTGCTGTTGAGCTAGCCTGGATGTCTGTACCGCAGTAAAGTCAGACTTATACTGGGGATTTATCGTGAGCATCGTTTCTACTGGTTTTATGAGGGAAAACATATAAATTAGACATAAATTCCACATCCTTGCATATCCTCTAATGTGGGGCGATGTTAATATTTACCGCTGCCTGTGTAATTTAGAAGCCAGGCTTATTATCATCCTTTCTTTCAAGTCTGAAAACCTCCCAAGTTGTTATAATTCTATTGAATCAGCCATTATTTTTTTTTACAAGCAAGGCTGACTTTAGAGGAGATCACCAGGAGACAATTTGTTACACAAACTGTGATTAATCTCCAACACATTGGCAATAGAAATTGTAGGTATGGCATTTGACACAGTATGAATTATTTATCATGTGCAGTGTTTTTCCTTTAAGTGTCCTTTAAGTGATATTTCACTCCATTTCAAGTCGGATTTTTCTGATGTTTCCTCGGATTTTCTTTTCGTTGAAGAGATGTAGAATGATTCCCCTACTAATTCAGTCTATCTTACTGGTCTCACACTTATTATAGATTTATTGCTGACAGTTACAGGCGTGATGCTCATATCAAAATGTGTAAAAATTGACTGAAATCAAAAAAGAGTCTTTGGTCTTTACTGTGACTCTCTAGAACAGGGGTATTCAAATCCAGTCCTCAAGGGCCGGTATCCTGCATGTTTTAGATATTTCCCTGTTCTCACACACCTGGTTCAGTTATTGATCAGCTCATCATCAAACCTGATAATAATGTAATGGGTTCCAGGTGTGCTGGAAGAGGGAAATATCTAAAACATGCAGGATACCGGCCTTCGAGGACTGGATTTGAATACCCCTGCTCTAGAATGTAGGCAAATACGTTTGTAATAAGTAAAAGTCATCTGTGGTGACTGTCCCCACTTCTACCAGTTATTATGGGAGGTTTTTACTGCTCATAGTTGTTGGTGGAGTTACATTGTTGACTGCTGTAATAACCCATTCTTTAGATTCTGTCTACTATTCTACCCAATGGCTCAACCCAGACGCTGGGACACTGAGTGATTATCAGCATTTGTAGGTTTCAATTATTGAGTATAATGTAATTAACCCACCCCAAAAGGGAAGGCAAGGGGTATTTTTGGGGATGTTTTTGGTTCGGTTTGTTTTTTGAACATTTTAGCAGCAAAACTATTGGTTCGATTCATACCAAACTAAGTTTATAGGTTGCCAGTGACCCAGAATAGATGTCAAAGTCAAAAATTTGTATTGTTTTTTTTTTGTTTGTTTTTTTTTTAATCTCCCATTCACCTACAATGTGCGAAATATGTGCAAGGGGCGGGGTTTGTTGTGCCTTGCACCATTTGTTCAACAGTGTTTTTGAGTCGACTGAAACAAGTCTTTCAGATTTAAACATTTTCATTGGTCCATCTAGTGTCAAGAAGAGCATGTGGTTAAGAATCTTGTCTAATTTGTTAGGACTAAAAAGTTAAACAACGAAAATGAAAATGCCAAATTAAGTCCATTCCTGCCCAAAAAGGGGATGATTCATCAAATACAGCACAAGGTACATAGAGCTGTAGGGCTACAGTACTGGAGGACTGTTTGATTCCATCCATACCCCCTTCACTTACAGTACTAAAGCTGATCAAAAGTGCTGGGAAGACAAATAAAAACTATATTTTGTGAGCCTTTGCAGCTGAAATTGAAAAACACACCTCCCTGCTCCTGTAAGACGGGCCTACAAGCTACCCACAAGCTTAGTCATTACAGTGTGATTTTAGAATTTTTCGCATAAACGTGGGTAAGCAACTTCAAGATGAGTCATCAAATATGAATACACTTTAAATTTGTTTTAATTAACAGAACAAAAACATAACAGGATTTTTATTTTTAAATGACCTTTCTTACCATACAAACTCATTATTTGGCACAGCAATTTATTATAAGGAGCATTCTTTTTTTTATCCTACATTTAATCGACTGACAAACGCTCTGAAGTGATGACTGAGTTTGATTTTTATTGTCAGTGTCTGGTGGGATATTTAACCTGGCCTCTGCCTGCATTTTCTACTTTCCTCTTGTTTTTTCTGTGGCTGGGCTGTTTGTGACTGTCAACTTTTGGGTATTGAGATTGTATCTTCAGTTAATAACAGTACCACACTGCATGTGTGGAGGGAACACAATAAAAAGAAAGGGATGCCAGTTTCCTCAGATCTACTACTCAGCTCTGTTTGACTGACAAAACTGGATGAAACACAAACATATACACAGTCCCATCAGCCTATTGCCTCTAACAGTACCTTGTGCAGTAGCTGTATATCGCCTCTAGTATATCCATGCAGTTTTGCTGTTGGTTTAGCTGAGGGGTGTCAAACATCAGGCCCACAGGCTAAAAGCAGCCCTCCAAAGGGTCCAATCCACCCCACAGGATGACTTTCCAAAAAAAAAAAAAAGTTCAAAACTTACACAGAAGACTTAGGCCCAATCCAAATTCACCCCTTGCACTATCAACTCAATTCCAAGGGGTAGGGTTGAAATATTCACCTACAAAACAGGAAAACCCTTCAAGACCTGTTTCATCATCTGTAGTCATTGATTAGACTATAAACAGATGCAACAACTTTGGTTGTTTTGTTTCACCATGCAGTTAGCAAATGTAACCATCTCTGTTGCATGGGCTTTGGACATCCTTTTTTGGTTGTCAACTGCAAACCGCAGAAATACGATCTATAACACATTGAAACAATGGATGTTACCACCACAGACCTGGGGGGTACCGCACTGTACCTTATTGCAGAGGATCGGGCGGTACTTCCACAGACTAACAACCCCATTTCAGTCTCAGCGCCCCCTTCTCAGCTTTATTGTTCCCAACACCCCCTGGGAAACACTGCACTAGAGGGAGACTTGTAGTATGAAGACGTTATTTTGCTGAATAAACCACAGTAGAGTACTTACAACTGGCAACGCACAAATAAAATGTCAAATAATAATAGACATTAGTTTACCGAATTAAGTAACTGAGTTTTACTGCGTTACAAATTGGACATTTTTTCCACCTCAGAGATCTGGAAAATGCCTTCCACCTCCTATAAACCTCACACAAAGCTCTGAGTTAACTTGGTGACTGTGGTGTGATTTAAGTGTCTCACTGTTTGCACAAAAACAAGTATATCCACAAGTACACACACAGACAAACAACGACTGGTAAAGACAAATACAAGACTGCAGGTCCATGACCATTTCTTGGAGAGGGCACAGATGAAGGATTTGCCACTCTGGTCTTTTTTTAGTCTAACAATAAGCTGTCCACTGGTGATTATTTGTTATCAAATGGAGGTACCTGCTCCTTGCTACCCACGCTCAGACTGTAAACTAGATACACATATATCTCTGAAACAATACCCAATTAAAGCATAAACCTCATCATTTATTTTGTATTCTTCTAGCCACCAAAGCACTCACAGATTCTCTCTTTCCATTCTTGTTTCCCTTCCTTTTGCCTGCTTTTTGTCCATCTGCCCCCTCCTGGTGTAATCCCCTACAAAAAGAGCATCTACTTGTACTATAATTGGTTCCCAAGCACCCATTCCAAAACTATCAGTGCAGCAGCATCTCGATTTGGATGACAGGTCGCAGCAAAGTAAGATAAGTAGGAAGTATTACAGCTGTTGCACAAACATGATTAATGACATGCTTAGACCCATTTCTAAATATTGGGAGGAGGGGGGGCTTACCTGGAGCAGCCCTGATCCTCTGGAGATGATGAATAGAGCTGTACAATGTGCCAGAAATGCAGCTGCCACAAATGGTCAATTAGGTACAAAGAGGCAAGCGAGATGAGAGAGAGGTAAACAAAGAGTAAACCCAGAGGAGGGAATCTGGGAGGTTTTCTCTGGTCAGTACAGAGACTTTGTGGATCTGTAATGATGCATATGACTTGTTTGATTTGTTAACACACTGAAACCCCTGCAGTTTGACAATACAAAGACCTGCTGCGAAATAGAAATCCATACATAAAAGGGTAAGTGTTTATCTGCAGAGAGCCTCCTTCAAATGCACCACAATTGGACCTTCCTAGAAGTTATCGATTTCAGCACTAACACGTTTTCTCTCTCATATGATGCTAACTGAGGCAAACCCATATACTGCTAATGATCGAATGGCTATATTGACCATCCTGTCACACAATACGCAACAGGTTTTGTTTCATCAGTTCTATTTGCTGATGGTGGGGAAGCCATTTTCAAGAACAAAACCAATCCTGGTTGAACATCAAAGACCTACTGAAGATGAACACAATGACCTGGGCAAATGAGAACCTACAGACATTGACTTATACTAGTATTCTCTCTCGAACAATACTGGGTTAGTAATGTATTGTTGTTTTTTCTGTAAACAGAAATCATGCTGTCTTATTTTGAATCTGTAGTGAGTGACCTGATCCATCTTTAAAATCTTCCTCCATCAATAAAAACTCAGGTAAAATAAACTCTTTGAGATCTGCCATGTTGAGCTTTGGTCTGTAAAGGAGTTAACTCACCCGCCAAGTCAGGCTTTCAGAGTCTGTGTATTTAATAAAACATCTTTCCCTGACAGAGCTCGCCTGTAGTTGTCATTAATGGGTTGTAATAGTTAGATGGAAAAATGGTGGACTCAACTGAGCATTGTGTAACAGTCGATGTACAAAGTCTCTAAGCTAAGGCTGATAATTGGCTGACCTCTGACCCTTCTGGCTCTCATGGTTTCTCCCCTTATGTCCAAATATGTCACTTTTGAAGTGGCCAAATCAGTAACTACTGGCTTCAAAAGACCATTTCAGAAGGTATCACAGTTTTTCTTTCAATTCATTATGTATATTAAATTCTGCGAAGAAAAAAATACCTATGACATAACACAGACTACAGTAATATAATGAAGAAGCTTGTGTAAAAGTAACATGCACAGATGCTGTATCACTACTGTAAATGTATGTATTATTTTTATCATACTGAAGCGGTTTGTTTTCTTCATTATGTTATTAGTTTAGAGCTGCAGAAGCAAAATCAGGCCTTCTTGCTGTAGCGGTCTCCTCTTGGTCCAAATCAAAATGCTAAATGTAAATATAGATAAACCCAACATTTGATGCTGTTAAGAAAAGTGAAGCTGCTTTTCCATGCTTCAGTGTTGAAATGTGGAGTAGAGCAGTAGAATCTCACCCAGGTCACAGAATCTGATGAGACCGTCTATGTCGAGATTGCGTCAAGACCAAGTCTTTGAAGGGTCGAGACCGAGTTGAGACCGAGGCTGCTGGTTTTCAAATGCAATCGAGAACAAGTCTTTGAGGAAGCAACACTGCGTTGAGACCAAGACCATAAAAACAAGTCAGTTTTGACTGGTCGCTCATCTCGTCTCCGCTCTGATCGCACCAGCAACTGAAGTCAAGTCACTGACACTCAATGAACACAGAATATTTGCTTTGCACCAATGGGATGTACTTTTCGGATAATGCCCGTCATCATTCCATATGTTTGTTTGTTTTTTTTTAAAATTATTATTATTAAAATGTATTTGTAATAATGGAGAATTAAATTTTTTCTTAAAATGAACATTAAAAATAAATCTGTTTGTCTCCGGGGCTCGCTCTGAAGTTACGAGTCCTTCTCCCACTGTTGTCCAAGACTGAGTCCTTGAAGGGTCAAGTCTGAGCCAAGACAGAGAAACCAGGAAATGATCTTGAGACTGGTATCGAGTCCAAGACCAGACTTGAGTACTACAACACTGGAATCTGATTTGTGATCAGTAATTACAGCTGTCAATCACTTCCTCCCTGCCTGAACACACTTGTGATTAGCCAGAAACCTGCATTATAGAGGTTATGGATTTTTAGCCTAGTGATGCCACAAAACTATCTGCAGCTTTAAGCATCTCAATATCGAGTTTATCTTTTTGCTGCTGTTGTTACAGGCACGACAAACCAACTGCAAAACATTTTGGCAGAGAAAGTAAAGTTTCATCTCTGTGTGCACTGTCTGAAGTTATTCCTTTTCTTGTTAAAAGGTATTTCATTAAAGAACATCTGAAGTAGAAGTTACTTCTCTTTTTTTTTTTTTGTTCTGCTTTGGCAGAGGCTGTCTGAGGCTTCATTACAGATGGACCAGGTAGACTTGGCCACTGTTACTAATTAAGTTTATGGTAGAGCAGAGGAATGAAGTGACATTTATCTGCAGTGTGTGGCCATTGTGATGTTCTGTACCTGAATCGGTGCGTGACATTAACATCAACCTTCACCGAAGATGGATGACTAACCTAAACGGACAAACAAAAACACTGTATTCCACAAGCTGAAGAAGACAAAGAGAAAGAACAAAGACATTGAGAGGGAGGTTTTAATGAGAAATAAGAAAGTGCAGTCGGAAAGGGATGTGGTGCTGATGAAAGAGGAGACTTGGAGGTGATCGAAGGAGAGTGAAAAAATGGAGAGAGGGATGTTCTGCTGAAGGGGGAAAGAAAGGAATTAAAAACAAAAGGGAGTGATGATAAGGTGTGTGTTTTCAAAAGCCAAAAGTTTTCAGAGTTTAAAGAGATGGAAAAACTTAGGAGGAAGAACATGTCTGCAAGGGCGGAACATATCTGCAAAACACCCCCAGGTTGAAATAAAGCGTCAGTTTGGGAGGCTGAATCATAGAGGTGCTATACTTAATCAGGAGAATCGCCAGTGCAGATTGTATGACTGAAGTGGAGGAAGGAGACTTTTATTTAGATCCTCCTGGGAGTACTATCCAACACCTCCCAAAGAACAGGTGACACTCTTTAGTCAGTGAATTCATGTTTAATTTTAACAATCGTGTTATTTAGCACAAGACTGAAAGAGCTAAAGAAAGTAAATGCAAAGAGACCATAATGACAAAAAAGGCTCTGTTGAATGTTTTTCACTTCACTGTAGCTCGACAGTGATTACAAAAGGAGTTCACCTTCCTGCTCACAAAAACACACAAGTTGCAGAGAACCATCTTTGATTGGTGTGTAATTCACCTACGTGTGATGATTGTTCAGTCATTGAATCTGACTCAGTCATCGCCTTTTTCAACAGATAGATTGTACAGTCTGTAGCTAAGTATTATCCTTGTTTTTCTTTCCTTTCTCCCTCCCAAGTATTACTCACACACTTACAGGGTGTACACGTCCACACATTTGCACCTTATTCTTTTTTTTTTTCTTTAGTTCATTTTACACATACAGTAGTACTTCGGTTCAGCAATAGTAGTTCTATATTTTCTTCAAGGTCTTGATGTTAATATAATGTGTTATCTACAAATAAAAGAACGGTGGGAAATTGCTATTAGGACAAAAGAGGATGCTTAGACTATTTTCCGATTGCAGGCAGTTGGAGTTTCTTAAATCTGCACTGTTATTTGTGTTATGTGGTCAGATCTGATTTCCAGACTTCTCCAGTCTATCTGCAGAGGTTGCTGTGGTAACGTCAGTAGCTGCTATGGTGACACGACTTAACGGCTTTGTGTTCTGTCCGACTTTGCTCATACAGAAGTGCCTCTCAAAGTGCAGCAGATCTGTTTTTCTTCACAGCACTGTGGTAGGAGAGGCATCCATTTGGTCAACCTCTCCATGTCTCTGGGTTTAACATGGGCAGATGAAGTCCTGCCCCATCTAGTGCGTCTAATCAGACCTAGCTTTGGGCACGGTCAAGCGGTTACGTAGGGTAGGAAAAAAATTTCAGATGATAATGAGTCGGCCTTTGTTTACCTGGCGTATACTGTAAGTGTAATACATGGATGGAAATGGCATTTCTAGTACTCTGCCATTTTCACTGAAATCTTTGTGAAAAACATCTCAGTTGTATAGGGTAAAAAAAACAACCTACAAACTAGATAAAAATTTGGCTAATTTTTCAGCATATCAAAAGTTGCTGATTTAACTTGAAGTGGCCAAAATTAACATTACCAACTGCAACTCCTGCCATTTTGGTGAAAAAAAAATTAATCAGTTTAGGATTGGGAGATATGAATATAAAGGGAAGTCTGGTAATGTAGGTAAAGGCAAGGCAAAGGCAAATGTATTTGTATCGCACATTTCATGTACAAGATAATTCAAGGTGCTTTAAAGTGATTATGGGTACGATGGATAAATTCTCAAGTCCTCAAGGCTTGTAATCAAAATGATCTGTCGAGGACAAACGATTAAATAGTATCCCAATATCATGCTTGGAGTGAATTAGTATTGATAATGTTTAAAACCTATTAAAGTTGAGGTATAAACCAGTACTCTTTTGAGCAAGTAAAGTATGAGACAAAAACCTGTAAATGTGGACGTCAAATATGTTTTCAAACAATGAAAATCAATCATCTCTCCCTTTTTTTTTTTATACATAACATTTAGAGACCGTAACGTTGATTTTAGTACTCCCACACAGTTATGTATCAACTACATATGACAAAAGAAGCATCTTAGTTGTTGTTTTTTTCACCCAACATGTTCATAGTCCTCTGACTGTGCCACTTTGTGAAAACATGAACCTTGGTCAATGGCAAGATGCATTTTTTTTATCCTGAATTTACACACGTTTGTCACGTCACTACTTTAACCACAAAGTATGACTTTTGTAAGTTGTAAAATTATCTTTTAAATTAAGTGTGAAACGGCTCAGTGGACCACATCATGATACACATCATTACCGGAATAAGACACCCAAACATGAAATTAAGTCAGTCTCAGTCACCCCCAGAGTTAGAAAGTGAAAAAAAAAAAACGTTTAAAATCCATCCAGACATTTTCCTGCTTTGGGAGCAGCGCTGTTAGCTTTAGCTTAGCACAGTTGCTGTAAACCAAGGGTGTCAGTTAGCACGTCCTGCAAAAAAAGTGACGGAGACACACGGCTCCCAAGATATATTTAGAAAAAAATGTAGATGTCTCTGTCACTTTTTTTGGAGGACATGCTAACTGAC
>JAQQZY010000020.1:17576489-17589292 GCA_030068375.1 Ostorhinchus rueppellii
GGACACACATTGGGGTACAGATAACACATAAGAACACAGAAATAACATGGGAATACAGGTGGTTGTAACTGACGATTTGCCACGAAGCACTCCGTTTCACAGATCGGAAAGCGAAACATCATCGGGTCGAAGTGATAAAAAGAGACAAATTCCAACCTGTAGACAAGTCTGCTATTTTGTTGCTATTATACAACAGACCTCAATCCGGGGGTCCACCTGAGGGGTCACTGACACACCTCTCTCGGGTTTCTTGATTGACCCCCCCCACAAAAAAAAGACATTCTTGTTTGGTGGTGTGCCTTGTGATTTTTCTAATATAAAATATGTGCTGTAGCTCAAAAAAGGGTTGGGAAACTGTGATTTAGTATGAATACAGTATTTACAACATCATTTAACCATCAAACTAATGACTTCATCCCATAAGTTCAAACTTACAGCTGAGCTCCATCCAAGTCATTGTGTTATGTGTGGGTGCACTTCTGATTTGACCAGAGCCAGTTGCTTGTTTGAGCTTTAAATGAGTCGTATGTGGGGAATTCTCTCGGAAATGATGGTAGGCTATTCCAGCAGTTTCCGCCTCAAACTGATAGAACAGTCCAACCAGATGTAGTGCACCTGTGGGGTATTACAGGTCACCTCTGCTGGTGACTCTGGTTGTCCTTTGTGGATTAATGGGATTAATGTTTAATTTAATACATTCCTAAATTCCTTCCTTAGAATATAATCAAGAACAAACATAATTTAATAAATGGTAACATACAGGGATCTGCATAAATGGAACAAATTTCCAGAACACATCACACATAAAAACTGCAAAATAAAAGTTAGGCAGGAAACATCTACTGACCATAACTCAGGCTAATTGAATATATGTACTGTATATACTATCCCACTGCTGACCTAAAGGAGCGCTCATGTCTGTATTTTGTTTGTATTTTATTTATCGTCTTTCACGTTATGTTGTATGTGAATGTGAAAAATTGTTTTGTATGATTATATTGCATTATATTGATTGTTATTTGCATTGACAAGTTGTATAGATTATTATAAGGACCCCAGGAAAAATAGCTGTAGAGCTAATGTGGATCCGAAATAAAGACAGAAAGTGTGTTGTGTTTGTTACATATGATCATATACGTGGAATGGTCAGCAGATGACCCCTAATGCATGGATTTCTGTCGTTATTGTTTTACATCGACATTGGAGGGAAATGCTCCACACCCTAAACACCGGAGGGACTTTCTGATTTGTTTGTTTGTTTCCAACCCCTTCTATAATGCTGTTCTCTCTGCAGACCACAGCCTCATTTAGCTGGAGGCAGTTCTTTTTGCAGCAGTTGTTGAAGTCCAGAATGAGACCTCTGTGCACACCACTGTCACCATGAGAGATGCAACCAACAATGGGTGCAACATCAGAGAATTTCTGAGGATGACAGCTGCTGGAGTGGTGTTTACAATCTAAAAAAAAAAAAGAGAATAATAACAGAGACTGTACTGTACACAGTTAGTGGTTAAACACACATGTACAGTAGTGTCACCATAGGGGCAGTAGTCTAAAGTCCACACAGACAGATGGCAGTCTACACCTATAAACTCCATCTTCATAAATAACCTTGTTTTACTGCTATTTTATTTCCAAACTCATTTAGTTCAGGGGCCACAAACACCCCGGCATAACCCCAACTGGGCTGGACCAGGAAAATAAGAATAGTGAACAAAATACACAGTAAAATTTACTCTATGGCCAGTGTCAACTTTTCAGACTTAATTCTACTCAATTCAGTGTCAAAATTAAAAATAAAATGTGCAAAAATATTTAACACTGAGGTGCTTTCACACTGCTAGAATCATATGATTACACTTTAAAGAGCTATTTGTACTCCAGATTTACTTCTAAAATGACTAATGTTTTACTATTTATTTCTCTGCAGTGTTATTTTCTTCATTAGTTTACACCCTATACTAATATGGAACCAATGTAGAATTGCAGGGGTCTCGAGGTGGGCGTCGAGAAGGTCATAGGTTTGTTCTATGGGTTCTAATCACCCCAGAACAGGCGGGTACATTATCTGTCAAGTTTGATATTATCAGATTTGGGGGAAAAAACACACACCTCAAAATGTAATAAGTCCCCAAAAATAATGTAATAAGGTATTACATTATCGGTAAAAATGTTATTACAATATCAGTCTGGATATTTTATTACATTATTGGTGAAGTTATTACATTATTGGGTTTTATTGAGCTAAGTGCAAATTTTATTACATTTTCAGGCATTATTACATTTTCAGGAAATTATTACATTGTAGGGGGCTACAGACCCCTCCTCCCCACCAAAAACATAAAACACCTCAAAAAAAAAAAAGAAAAACAAATCTGGGGTATATTGAGATATATATTATCTATTGAAGGAAAACAATAACTCCATATATAACAAGGGCACAACCAACTGATATAATATAATCTCTGCTATTTGTTCTTCTATTAAGATGCTGTTAAAAATGATGTTTTTCAGTGGTGAGGAAAATGCTGCCTGCTTGCAACAAGAATGTCTCCTGCTGCATACGCTGAGACAGAAACAGCAGCAACACGGCAGAGGTCTCCTTTCCATTTACATGAGAAAAGATAACGAGGTATGAAGCCAGTCAAAAGTCATCAGATGCCAACAACGTGCATTATTCCAACCATAGAGATGTTAATAAAAGGGTTGCAGCCCAGAATTACTTCTTCTCACCAGGAAATGAAGAGATAACTGCAACACACTGAGGTTACACACAGCTGCACACATAGATACGCAGTGCACAGACCCACACATGCCCACACATAGGTCACGCCACATGCAATTACTTTCACTTGACAGATGTGTGTGAGTAGCCTTGGCAGTGCACTGTACAGTGTTCAACCTCGGGAGAAGAGTCAGGTTAAAGCTAAATTAGGCTGATGCTATTTCCATGCTAATATAGAATAAAAAATAAAAAAAATTCAGCGCATAGTTTGTATTCATATTAGCCCCTATATCGGAGGCTTCGCAGATGAGGGTGGAACTTAAAGTCATTTTAACGTGAGGGTGGTATGGGGGTATAAATTATATGGAGGTTGAAGGAAAAAGGTGGGAAAGACAGTGATGCAAGAAAAACATGTTCGCTTCACTTGAACAGATGTGATTTATTACTGGGTCAAATGGGATAATTTGTTGGCGCTTCTATCACTTTGAGGTCCATAAGTCACTCAGCTTTGATAGTCATAGTTCCTGACAGAGGAAAAATCCAGTTATGTTTAGGGAAAATATGGCAGATATAACCAGGACAAACGCATTCAGATTTTTTTTTTTTTACCCGTATGGACCCAGTGTGTCTTTAGTGTCACTTCCCACATGTTTGTTTTTTTAACCTATATTTAACCTTTGCTAATGGAAGCCTATTGCATTCACACAAAAAATTATTTTGGCTCTGTTTTTCTGAATTAGTGAGATAATTATCTTGTAATTACAAGAAAAAAGAAGTTTTTTTAAAAAAAATTGGTTGTGTTTTTCTGAATTAATGAATTACTGTTTTCTGAAAAAAATTAAATTTGGCTCTGTTTTTCTGAATTAACGAGATAATTTGGCTCTGTTTTACTGAATTAACAAGATACTGTTTTCTGACAAAAAATAAATTGGGCTGTGTTTGTGTGCATCAGTGGAACAGTGGTGCCTCTAGCCAAGCAGTGAATGTTAAAAACACTAACCATGTGACACATATCAACTTTAGTTCCTGTCTGTTCAGTCCATGAATAAAGCCTGAAACCGGTGGAACTGGACTCTGTCTGGGGTCCATTTCACAAAGCAGGTTTTCTGTTTCTCAAAGGGAGCGAACTCAAACCAGTGAAGGAGGGCTAACTCTAACCCGTTTCACAGACAGAGGTAACTCTCGGTCAGTTACCATAGTAACAGACTCTATTTTTCTCTTTTTTTTTTCTTTTTAAATTGTCTTGTCCAGTATCCTGACAGCAGAATGGTAGTCTGGTTGCCTTTTGGTGCTAAACAAATTTGCTTTGCCAAAGGATGCTTCATAATGTATATGAGGCTTCCCTTGATATTCTACTGTCTTTATTATGAGTTTTGTTGAATCACATTTCAATGCCGGACCTGACACGAGGAGACGGGGGGAGGAGAAAAGAGGGGGAGGAGAGAAGGAAAGAGTGAAGGGGGAAGGCGGTGGTGTAGACCCTCACAAGACAATATGAGCAATACTGACAATAACAACCATGGAGAGAATTATAATGGGAACATTAACGAGAACCAGAACTGAGTAAAACTGGACAAAGAAAGAAATTATAACGAAACTAAATAAATAGGACCTGTTAAAAGACAGAAGAGCAGAAAACATGAACAAAACATCATACAGTAAATAGTAACGGACTCTACGAACCTAACCTGGACCTGACCAGAGTTTTAGCAGAACAACCACAGAGAGCAACGAAGATGATGTGGCTAACGAACCGCGCTCATTTGAATTGGCTTTTGTCCTCGATTCTGGAAGAGTTCGACTTGGGCTTTTCTTTGAAAGTTGAGCAGAACGAAGCACTCAAGTCATTGGTTTTAAGGAAGGATCGATTTGCTGTTTTGCTGACCGACTACGGTAAAAGTCTAATATACCAGCTGGCTCCACTTGTAGTGAAAAGGATGGGGCATCTGATTGGTCATAGAACTGGCCTATTACATGCAGAAACAGTTTGAACGACAATGGCTGACTCCACCCACAGGCTTCAGCTCTGTCAATGATCCGATTCCAGATTATATAGCTCATATATAGTTTGGTCTGCCAGGCTAGGAATTTACCATAAACCAATGAAGTGTTAGTTCATTAGATACAGTAGCTCACAGTGGCTGTTAGAGGTGAATATTTACTTGTTCTGGAAACAGCGCAACACTTCACCATACACACCCATTACATCTGCAGAAACAAATGGAACCAAACTAAAGCCAAACTTAAAGACTCACCTGCTCACTGCTGCCTTTGACTAAAAGGCTTTTGACTTTTTACATTTGATATTCTCTCTCCAAACTCTGCACTGCAACTCTTACTTTACAGTAATATATGCATGTTTTTATATTTTTGGATTTTATGTGCTGTTTTCTTACTTGCTGTTTTTAATCACCTTTTACGCTTCTTTAATGTTTTAAATGCGTTTCGTTTTCCCTGTATTTCAATGTCCTGTGTGAAGCAATTTATTTTAATACTTTTAACTATTTGATTTTATTGTTTTACTTAAAGAATGGATGTAGTTTTACATACTTATTTATTGTTTTGAGTCTCAATTGTCTTATTGTTTTTACAACGTGTAGCACTTTGGAAACATTCTTGTTGTTTAAATATGCTATACAAATAAAGTGGATTGGATGGGAAGCACCTTGAATTTGCCTTGTTGCTGAAATGTGCTATAAACATAAACTTGCCTTGCCTAAAAACCTTAAACTGCAATTTCATAAATACTGTCCTACGTGAAAATACTAACTGAGTGTAATAAACCCTTCTGTGCAAGGGTCAACCATGTTCCTCCACTCCTCTAAAGTCACAGCTCTTTCACTTTCACATCTGTATTCGACTTTTCTTTTTTTTCACTGCCACGGTTACTTGAATCACTAAACATACAGTACGGTTGGATACCATTCCATATTTTTTAATCCTCTTAATGATGAAAAAGATCAAGTCAGAGGGTAAATAAATATCTAGGAATGTGGATTTCAGTGCCAAGGACCTACTTTTGCTTTATAAAAATGAATATAAAACAAAGCGATACTTGTCCCACATCTCTTGACTGCTATGTTTGCGATGTAGAACAAATTCACAGAACATGTACTGTATGTTCAGTATGCGTGTACGCTTAGTGGGTAATATGCAGCAGAGCATAAAAAGCATCTGTTAGCTCCATACGTTATAAAACTGTGCCTCGGTTCACAAATAAAAGAAACCGTACTGTATCTCAGCCATACATGTAGGTAATAAGGCTGTTTCTACACAGGCTAGGGTTTATTATGACAGGCTCTGCAAAATAAATGCACTTTAAATGGTGGTACTTTCTGTTTTATGTGTCTAGTTGTCCTCAGATTTCACGCCTCTACCCGAAATAATTGAGGTGAATAGAATCTTGATTGCATCCAAACAGCACTTATTTTTCTTTAGAGTTTGCAGGCGTTTATGACTCTAATACCAAATCACTGTATCACATCATCAGTAGAATGGGTAAATAGTCCTCACTGTGTGCTGGGACAAGGCTGTGAAATAAAAGCGGCTCTTTAAATAAGTGGATTTCAGTCCGAAGCCCGTTTTCTACAAAGATTCTGAAAATTTTTATGTTTTTTAATGTTTTGTTGTCGTATAATCTTTACATGTTTTCAACTCTAATTGTGATTTAATTGTAATCTCTTCGTAATGTGGTGTCACAGGTCTTTAAATTCCAATTGCTGTGGTTAAATGGAAAGCACTTCTTTATCTGACCACTTTTTCAGTAGCATTTTTTTTTTATTTATATGTGTCCCCAAAAAAATTGACATCATTAGAGGTGTTCATATTGGAGTGACTACATGGTCAGGAGGTTTAGAATTTGTAGAATTAAACATTTTATGTCCAGAATAAATCTTATTAAGTATCATTTCTCCTCACCACGTAGTCACTCCAATATGGGCATCTCAAATAATGCAAATTGTTTTGGGACACCCAAGACATGGGTGCTTCTATGAAACTGGTCCCTAAAAACAGACCAAGAGGGCCAAAAATTGAAAAAAAAAAAAAAAAAAAAATATCTTATGAAGCAATTTGGAAAAATAAATATTACTGAGATTAGAGAAACTTTCTTTCTTTTTTGTTTTTTTTTAGATAAAACAAATCTTGTAAAATAATTTTTCCATGACTCTATAAGATCTTAAAATAAAGAAACTGGAGTAAAATAATAAGTTGTGTAATATGATGTATTTGTATGACAAAATTTCATATGAACAGTGTACTATGTATTATCAGACATGGGCGCAGGTGGTGCAGTGGTTAGCACTTGTGCCTCACAGCAAGAAGGTTCGATTCCTGGGTTCGATTCCCGCACCAGTCACTGGTGACACCTTTCTGTGTGGTTTGCACATTCTCTCCAGATACTCCAATTTCCTCCCACAATCCAAAGACATGCACTCATCTAAATTGCCCAAAGGTGTGAATGTGAGAGTGATTGTTTGTCTCTATATGTCAGCCCTGTGATGACCTGGTGACTTGTCCAGGGTGTACCCCGCCTTCGCCCTTAAGTAGCTGGGATAGGCTCCATGCGACCCCCGTGACCCTAGTGAGGATAAAGCAGGTATAGAATGAATATTTTTACAGGTACATTTTGGGAATCAAACTAATTATGCAAAGCAGAGTGTTTCACAAAAGCCTCACTGTTGCAAAATCACTTGTGATTTATTTATGTTTAAATGGGCAGGTTCGGCATGTAACACCAGTGGACACGATGGGTTATGCGCAAAACCTGGAATGAGACTGAGATTCATTAAAAAAAACCACATTCTGGGTTAGAAAACCCACTCGGATCGTCAAATGTAACACAGTGTCTTTATTTATTGTGCTATATAATACCATTTACAGCCATGCAATTATCTGCACTGACACCTAGGTAGTTTTTCATGTCCTAATTTTGGTCCTATTTTTGGCCCCAATATTTTATTAAGAATTCTTTAATTTTGGGACGGCTCAGAGCAAGAGTATAATTTTTTTTGCATTTATCAGAGGTCATCATTAGGTACATCCTGAGGTTAAATATATCTAAATTTCTCTTTTATTATTGGGTCTAAAAAAAGCTGCCAAAGTGCCAGGTACCAAAATGAACCGAGTTTCATAGAAGCATATACATATAAAAATAAAAGTTTGATAGAATAAATAGTCAAGGCTAAACTGAAAGTGCGTCAATCCACTTTTATGACAACCACTAAATAGATTTTCACATTAG
Organism: Ostorhinchus rueppellii; assembly: GCA_030068375.1. Taxonomy (NCBI): domain Eukaryota; kingdom Metazoa; phylum Chordata; class Actinopteri; order Kurtiformes; family Apogonidae; genus Ostorhinchus; species Ostorhinchus rueppellii. The sequence goes on from JAQQZY010000020.1 coordinate 17,584,457, forward strand.
GTCATGGTACAGACTCTAAATCAATACCTGCTGTTCTTTTTGACCCTTATTAAAATTTAATTCAATAAAATAATCATTAATTAAAGGCTTGTATTGAAACATAACATATAGATGTTCAGAATATTTCTATAAACTGAAAAAAAGACCTGTGGACCTGCATGTACATTTCGTCAAAGATCTTCAGAAAACCAGTAAAAGGAGGTCAACAGCTGCCATCAGGGGGTTTTACTGAAGATTCTCCAGAGCAAAGATGATGATATGAAACTGCTCACTTCATGGATCTTAAATAAACATTGTAAGAGAGGCTGAGAATGTCATGTGGGTGAATAAAAGTAGAAAAAAGTGTTCTGCTTATTTTGACCTCCTCGACAACGATTTGTGTTGTGAGATCTTACAAGATTTATTGCAAGACCATCATCTGCAGCTTAAGAATATCATTTTAATATCAGCAGAAAATATTCATTCAGAAAATATTTACATAAGTGACTTTAGGAGAAAATAATCAGTGAAAATGTCTGAGTAAGCAAATCCCATTCATTTCTCCTATTGGACAGAATACATTTGAATACAATGTTAATATTATTTGCATGTTGTAAATAGTGTAAAAATATGTATATGATATTGACAATTGAAAAATAAAATGTTTAATTTGATATTTACTTTGCATTTGTCAAAACTTGCTATTCAGATATGATAGTCCTTGGATTACAGAGGGTAAAAATTATATCTTTGAGGACAGTAAAACACTTGCACATAAACAAAGACTTTACCAAACATTTATATTTCATGTTGTTCATATTTGTTCAGGTTATTCACATTTTTTATGAAAGGATAGTTTGTAATTATGTTTATTTTACTGGTCTAACCTACTTGTGAATTAGTCTGTATGTGGAACCTGAACTAAAATCATTTCTACATTCTTTATTGTTAATATAGCTTCAGTGTCATTTTTGCATGTCACAAATTTATCCCACAGATGGGCCAGTTTTGGTCCACAGGCCATATGTTTGACACCTGTGCTGTAAAGAATAAAACCTGTTGTAGCCTTATATTCAGGTCCATGATAAGGACTTTTGATCTTCTGAAATGTAATAATTTCTCCCTGTGAAAAACAAGTCGACATGAGTGCTTGGATTACAGAGGGTTAAAATTATAGTTTTGAGGACAGTATAACACTTGCATATAAACAAAGACTTTGCCAAACACTTAAAAGTCTGATTTTTCTCATATATGTTTAATTCTAATGCCAGAGCTGAATAAAAAAGCGTCAGATCTGTAATTACACAGAACAGTGTCAGCTTGTGGTGCAGGAGGCAGAAGGTGCCCTCTCTCTGCTGAATATTCAGTTGGATTTAAGCAAAAACAACACAAGCGACGTTGGAGCGCTGTTTCACAAGAGGGCACCACTGCATTGCAATTACAAAGCTTTAATGAGCTGTAATCCCTGCAGTGGGGACACGTAGCGATGTACAGAGCATGTTTCCCTATAGCTGCTCTCCCCGTTAGAGAGGTTGACCCTCAGCAGTCGGTGTGTAAGCCTGAGGGGAGATATGCTCAGCTGCTGGCTCCAACTTGGAGTGGTGCTTCTAAAAGCTGCTTATACGCAGCGAGGGAGAGGTCGAGAGAGATAAAAACACATAATGACACTGACAGACAGGGGAAATGAGTCAGAGAGGGATAAACAGGCACCGTTTGATTTGACAGACTTTGTTCAACCCCGACAGAGTAAGTCTTGGAGGCTAAGCGTCCAACACCGCGGAGGCTTTTTCTTGATGTGTGTGTGAGCGTAGAGGATCAGACCTGAACGCTGGGAGCCTACAGTGAAACCTGCTGCAGCTAGAGGCGACACTTTCCAGTTTTCGGCACGCGGCTGGTCCTTGAGATCTCCCCTGGTGGATGTGGGAGTCATTTATTTTCTCGACATATTCCTTTTCAGGGTCAGGGGAAGCTGTCCTAGCAGGAGACTGACATTGGATACATCACATGGCTAGCATAGTTAAAAGAGACCTCTAATTTGATAGCTCTGGGCGATTTCCAACAGGACTCCCAGTATATCTGAGAAAAACACTGCAAGTACGGCGCTGAAACACCGTCTACCTCATACAGTTAATGGTGCTTCATAGTAGTGCTCAATGCAGACAGATTATTAACCCCCTACTGCCCAAATGCATATGGGTCCATCTATGAAACTGGTCCCTAAAAACAGGACAGAGGTGCTAAACCAAGGGTCACCTGGCCCTCAAAGGCCGGTATCCTGCAGGTTTTAGACGTATCCCTATTCCAACACACCTGATTCAAATGATCAGCCTATCATCAAGCTCCACAGAAGCCTGATAATGACCATCAGGTGTGTTGGAAGGGGGAAACATCTTAAACCTGCAGGATACCGGCCCTCCAGGACCAGGACTGGTGACCCCTGGGCTAAACATTCGGACCAGATGTAGATTAATGTTATGAAGCAAGTTTGGAAGCACTTTGGGTGTATTTTTAAACTAAATATTTACTGAGATAAAAGGGAAACTATTTTTCAGAAAAAACAAATTTTTATATATTTTTTTAATACAAAAATCCACATGAAACACTTTAAAAAGGACATGAAAATTATGCAGTACTATTATTTTTTTGAATATGTTTTTATTATTCTCTGACAGGTATATTTGGGGAATTGAAGTAATTTGTCAAGTCAGAGTATTTCACAAAAATGACAGCTGTTGCAAAGTCACTTGCGATTTATTTGTGTTTAAATGGACAGGTTCTGTATGGAACAAATGTTACACGCGAAACCTGGAATGAGACTGTCCATTCATGAAAACCCTACACATCCAGATTAGAAAAACCACCAGAATCAACAAATATAACAGTGTCTTTATTTATTGTGCAATATAAGACCATTTACAGCTATGTTTTCAGATCAACTGTACTGACACTGACATGGCTTATCCTCTCCTAATTTTGGCCCCAATATTTTATTAAAGTTCATTCATTTTGGGATGGCTCAAAGCAAGAGTATATTTTTTTGCATTTATCTGAGGTCATCATAAGGTACATCCTGTGGGGAAATATGTCTGAATTTCTCTTCATTATTGGGTCTGAAAATCTGATAAAATGCAAGGTACCAAAATGAACCCAGTCTCAAGGAAAAACCCATTTAAACTTATATAAAAAGAAAACAATTTGAATTGTATAATCGTGTTGTTGCTGTCAAACAGATGCTAAATAAAGTGGATTAAATTCTTTTGAAAATAGCCCATACAATAGCTATGATGCAATTAGTGACATTAGTGACAGGCATGTTCATTGGGCAGAATAACCAAATGGGGATAATAAAGCAACTTGACCATAACTTGATCTTAACTTTATTATTCACCATAATTTGTATAACTGGCACAATAATGATTAGCCCTTAAAGCCTTTAAATATAAACTTTCCTTTATCCTTATGTCTTACATTATTTTCCTTTGTATTTTTCAGTCAGAAGCAGGTATTTGCGTATTTAATTTACTAATTAAGTAGATAATCTTAGAATTTGAGTTTTTATGAAACGGAACACAAGGTAGCCTTTTCTGCTACATATATCATTAACTGAACCTAAAGACAAGTGTCTACTGTCACTACTGCCAAACTACATGGATGTTTCCAGTGAACAGGGTTGCAAAATTCCCACATTTTCAAAGTTGGAAACTTTCCATGGGAATTACAATTAATTTACAAAAGTGAAGGTTAGTCCTCAACAGGGAACTTAAATATAGTTGGGGAAAATATATTGTAGAATAATCTTGGGTACAACAACCAGATTTAATGTAAGTATACTCCTCAGTCATATGCACACAGCACTGCTTACTGCAAGGATATTGAGGCCACGCCCCCTGCATGCACTGTACACTTCTCTATCACATGCACAGATGATTGGCTAAACCCTGGAGGCCACACTTTGGAGCCCAAAGCACCAGACACCACACAGGTGAGCCTGTGGATTGCTTTATAATATTATGAGGTAAATATATTTGATCTATAATGGCATTACTTACATGTTTTTTGTTGTTCATGAAAATAATTGATTGTTCAAGAATTAAAACTAAAGTTCTACTCAAACAAAACTGTATAAATGTCATATTTTAATTGTATTATTTACATGGATGTTTGCTCATGAGAAAGCAAAAATATTTACATTTATGTTTGTATATGATACAGTTTGTCTAAATTACCCCCAATTTCCAGTTAATTCCCAATAATTCCCATAAATTCCCCAATAAAGTTTCCAATTTGGAATATTTCCAAAATCCCCCCACTTAACTTACCACTGAAAATTTCCAGACAATTTCCAGAAATTTACTGGAAATTTTCTGCACCTCTGCAACCCTACCAATGGATCAATGTTGCAGAAGATGATGGTCTTCAACGGTCAAAAATGTGTTCCAGGTCTCAGGTATGTAGGAGGCTGCTATTGATCAGCTGATCAGTAGTCTGATGATACACTGAGGAATCTGTTACACATTTCAATACCAGTCTTTGAATTTTGGACATCAGGGTCAAGTGATATATGTGATACATGGACAGATGGAGATGGGAGAGAATACCTGTCAAATGAGGTGAACGGAGAGAGAGATGAACAGCATGAAATCAGGTAAATAAAAGGTTATTTTATTTAGGGGTGGCTATGGCTCGAGTGGTAGAGCCGGTCATCCAATCCTGGTCCCTAAATCCTCATTCGAATCCTGCTCTCTCCAGGTCAGCCTTTGTGTCCTTGGGCAAGACACTGCACCTTCCTTGCCTCCAGTGTCACTCACACTGGTGTATGAATGTTTGGTGGTGGTCGGAGGGGCCGTAGGCGCGAAA
>JAQQZY010000020.1:17597287-17608126 GCA_030068375.1 Ostorhinchus rueppellii
AACTATAATCTGAGCGTTCATGAACATCTACATGATTTGTAAATTAAATCTAGGAAAATACCTGATTCACTGAAAAAATGCAAATATATGATATTATATAATATATATATAATGTATTTTTTTTAAATGGTGATAAATCCCTTAAGCTTAAACATAGAGAAAAATTAATTTGGAAACTGACACAAAAGTAGCGCTGGGTCTTTACGGGTTAAAATATAATTCCACTGACAGCCACTAGAGCTTGGCTGCAAATACTTCAGTCTCTTTCTTTTTATTTAACTCTTTAAAGCTTGAACCCCTAAATCACTGACAGAAAATTCCAATTCTTTGAAACTGGAGCCTTTATTGGTGCGTCTGAACAACCAAAGAAAGTTTTCAAATACCATTTTCCATATCTGAGCTTCAATTTTGTATCATAATTGAATATGCTCAAATATTATGATTTTTGAACAAACAATAACATAATATAACACAAACATGTCTCACAAATTGGTTATTCCTTCCTTCTCCTTCCTCATTACACATGACAGTCTTGTCGTGTCACTGGAAAGGCCTCCGGTGAATGAATTTCTCCCCCCTGGTGGATTATCTGTGTATTGCATGTATCTAATTGTATACATCAGGTTTTTTAAGAAAAATATATCACATTGATCATGTAGAGGGCTTCAAAACTCAAGTATCAAATATGACATGATACGTTTGTCTTTATAGGGTTAAATACTCTAGTACGCCAGGTTCTTTTGGTAGTTATTATTCCATTTATGAGATTTTTGAAGCCACACTAACAAGCTATCTCTGGGGAAACAGTGACAGTCTCCCTCGCTTCACTACTAGCAGAAAATGGCAGATTTTGACAAAACTTTCAACATAGACCTTTTTATGTGGTGTTTTCATTTGGCTGAGATTTGAGTGAGACTTATTAGATGTAATACCGCAGCTCAATTTCCTACGTGTAAATGTTTCCCCTCCAACATAGTTCTGTTTAGACACAGTCTCCAGTGCACTAACAAAGAATGGAGGTACAGTCGGTCTGAATATGGAAGACTGCAGTCGAAAACACCGATGGCTGCTGTCTGACTTCAGTATACTAAGTTAATATTGTACAAAAACTTGGAGTAAATGCATATATGCTCAGATTTTCCCAAATGTTTGTCTATATGGTTATAGCAATAATGGCATGATTATGTAAAGTTAACTTTATTGGGCAAGTGACTGTTTTTGGTAATTTGCTGAAACATTAAATATGTGAAGTCCTGGGTTGGATTCCAACACCAGTTGATGGTGGGACATTTCTGTGTGGAGTTTCCATGTTGTCCCTGTCTGCGTGGGTTCTCCGGCTACCTCCTACCATCCAAACACATGCACTAATAGGTTCATCAGTGTGTTTGTCTATATGTCAGCCCTGTGATGAACGGGTGACTTGTCCAGGGTGTACCCTGTCTTCATTCTTAAGTGGCTGGGATAGACTCCAGTGACCCCCGTGACCCTAGTGAGGATAAAACGGGTTCATGGATGGATGGATGGATGGATGGATGGATGGACGGACAGAGGGATGGATGTGGGCCCAATCCTGTGCCTCACTGAGGTCCAGAATCACATTGGTTTTTGTAACACTATACAGTGATTCAGACAGATTTTATACACATTTTAAAGCTGAAAATAGTGAATATGAGGGATTTTTCTTACTTTATGATCTTATAACAGGATGCTTTATGGCAAGAGGAGGTAGATGATGAAGTGCAATAACACATAAATGCTGGATTTCCACTACATGGTACCTGCTCAACTTGACTCAGCCTTTTCGTGAGTCTGTGAATGAAAGAACCTGGAATCTGGTACCTGGTACTATTTTTTTTGGTATCTGCCCAGCCAAGGTGACAAAAGAGGTGAAGAGATACTAAAACATGATGTGTAAACACTGCAGACTACTGATTGGTCAGAGTTGTCTCTGTGCCATTGCGTCATCAATGTGTGACATGCCATTTTAAAAAAAAAAACAAAAAAAACTACAGATTCAGAAGTTCACAGTAAATGCACCAGTAGGCTAATCGATGGTGACAGTCTCCAAAATGACACCGTGGTTTGTCATGGAGATTCAGACATTTCTGTCCTTGGTGACTGATGAAAACATTCACCATGAGCTTGACGGGGCAACACCCAATGATTGAGTTTATCAGCAACTCGCCATGTCATTATGACGTCTAAGTACTCTAAAGTCGGTAGTATCCTATAATGCTATTCTATAATTATTAAATTGTATTGTGTTTCTAGTGTTCTGTACAGCCATTTGATCTACTGTGGCTGTTTTAAAGTGCTTTATAAATAAAGTTGGATTGGATTGGATAATGGAAATGGTCTCCAGGAATAGTACCTGGTACCTGAGTTGAGTCGAGTAGTTTCAGAGTATTACAATGAGCCCCCTATGAAGGATTAACTCTGAATCAGGTTATTAACCAAGTTCAAGTCTCCAAGTTTGTCACTGATTAGAGATATGAAGTCAGGCTGAAATAATAAATTAGGAAGTCCTAACTGGAACTCACTTAAATGTTACAAAAAATGTCACAATTTGTATTTGGATGTCAGACATTACTACAGACCAAGAGGAAACTGTGGGTCACAATGGCATCATCACAATTCCTTTGAACCTTCTTGGCTTTAGTTAGTTTAGTGAAACCTTTTATGAATTTATGAAGTATCTTCATTTATCATGTGTTGTGACAGGCAATTTTGGATCAGTGTGCAATATTTGATGCCATGTAGTGGTGAAACTTCAGCTTGCAACCAAGTGAACACCCCCCACCTTCCTTTATCGTGGCTATGAAAAACACAAAAACCTTAATTTGAGTCAGTGTTGAGTTTAATAGTTTCAGGGATAGAATTAATGATGGTAACGCACTTTAACACCTGCTGAAATGCTTTAGAAAGTAGAGTGGGAGGTGCCATTAGAAACACAGAGACTCCATGAAAGCTCCTCTACAGAGAGAGCAAATCATTCTGAAGTAATAAAACAAGAATAACTCTTACTTTTGGATAATTATAGGCCAATGAAAATAGAATTATGAATATTGCATTCAATTCTTCCAATTAGATCCTCCTAAATCCTTCAAAATGTTATTCTTTTATCACAAAGCACAGCCACCAAAGCACTCTGCTCTTGTGGGCAAAAAAAGTGAGAATTTGGTAAATTTTTCACTGTATGATTGTAAAACATGTGCTGGAATTGTAATCAGAAAAGCAACAAGTTGTAGTTTTTGATAAATACTTGTACTGGGGTTAGAAAAAGAATGTTCTACATAATAAATGCACATAAAAAGAGGAAATTACAATGCAGTGTCTCTCTGGTGAACAAACTGGATGTTGGTTTGAAAAGTACCGCATGTATTTCTTGTCGGAACAATGCTGGTCTTCTCAGCTACAGGCCAATCAATAGAGACAGTGATCAAGGCGTGCTGCATGTCGAAGCAGCCGGCCTCAGCAGAGTCGCTCTCCATGGGCCGTTTGTCTTCCCATCGCCTCATGCACAATGTATGAAACTTTAAATTCTGGGACCGCTCACCATTTCACAAATGTTGGGAGTCAGTGGAATAATATCATCATTTTGGCTTTGATTTCCATCCGGTTTTGTCGTGCGACTCCAGCATGACCATTGTGAATGTGTCATCCTTTGGTATCCCTGCCGCAGACCTAATCCATTTCTATCTGCAAGCAGACATTAATAAATCATAAGGAGAAGCTTTCAGAAGCTTTAACCTCCATGCATAATTCAGCCTGTACTGATGCTAATGCTACAGCTGCAGCTCCCACACTCAACTGTTCAGTAGTGTCCCACTAAACAGCCAATTAACTGTAATGAATCCAGCAAAGTCCAACTCTCAGCAGAATGAACAGAGAAAGTACTTTCTCCTGAAAACTGTGTGAGCTAATTCCTGATGAGAACTCACTAAAAGTTTGTTTTCACCTTGAAACAAGATGGGAGGTCAGACGCAGTGTGATGCAGTAGCTTCCAGTGGTGGCTGCTGCTACAAACATTTTAGAGGGTCAGACAAACCAAAGCACCACTACTTAGCTCAGCCACACACATTTACATTTCAATTAGATTCCAATGCATTTAAAGTAAAAAAAAACAAACAAATAAATAAATAAATGTGGGCTTAATTTCAACAGTCAGTGGTGCCATACTGACACAGTAGACTGAGTGAGTTTACTTTTGATAGTGTATTACTGCTATGAAATAAACTGAGTTTAAATGCAACAACAGCTGACTTTCTGTTACCCTCAGAAATGTGCAAAATGTAAATCGCACATGAGAAAACTGGTAATGGAAACACAAAAATGTTGCAAAAACTGTCAAACATTGCAAAAAAACAAAAAGTGTCCCGTTCTCACGAGGTGGTTTTTGGGATGTTTCCATATTGAGGTGTGGTGCAAAAGTGTAATGGGAACACATTTTGTGCATTTTCACACATCTGTACATGGCAGTTTTGCTCAGGCCAAATGTCTCACCTGGTTCTAGTTTGTTTGGGGCAATAGTCACTCACTTTTGTGTTGGAAGTGCTTCCTGAGGGCATGACAAGTCTGGTGCCATGAGAAGTTCAATGACATCACACAGTTCATTAATTGTTGCCTGGGTCATTTAGAAATTCTGGATCAACAATTCATTGGTGAATTCCTGATGGACGATTCTCTCCCAGAAATCAATTATGTGGGACCGCTGCCATAAATAAGGACTTTGCCTTGGGACGAGTATACGTTCCCTTCTTTAACACAGTCACTGTAATAGCAGTTGAAGAACCGACACTACAGTGCCAACATCATTTGGCATCAAACTGAGTGCCTCCATCTTCGTTAAACAAGGATCTTGGGAGAACTACACAGTATTTAATGAGAATTATGATATGTCACAAGACAGGACTTTACTTTGGGGCGGCTATGGCTCAGGTGGTAGAGCGGGTTGTCCAATATCCGGAAGGTCGAATCCCGCTCTCTCCAAGTCAGTCCGTTGTGTCTTTGGGCAAGACACTTCACCCTCCTTGCCTCCAGTGTTACTTACACTGGTGTATGAATGTATGTGAATGTTCAGTGGTGGTTGGAGGAGCAAAATGGCAGCCATGCTTCCACCACCACTAGAGGGAGAATGTGAGTGAATGAATAATGGATCAATAACGTAATGCGCCTTGAGTGACTTGTAAAGCACAATAAAAATCTAATCCATTATTATTATTACTACAGTCATGCACCAAAAGTCAAACACTCTTCAATAGAAACACCTACAAGTAGCACTTTGATGAAATTGTAGAAACAGCGCTTTTACTTTGCAGAAAACCAGCTACAGTTATGAAATGGACAGACTTTATTCATGATATCTATAGCATTTTTGTGTTTAATGCAGACTTGGTCAGGATTTATTTTTTCGATATGTATAAAATTTGGGACATGGGGAGTTATGGTCAGTAAAGATAGGGTAAGGGGGGAATGTTGAACTTGAATGAACTTTTATGTTGAACTTTGTTTTGCTCCTTCTCAAATATGTTTTCTTTTTTTATGTGATTTTTCTCATTGTATTGGTTTTGAATGTTGATGTTTGAAATAATCAATGAAGATTTTTAGTAAACTTTTTCAATTTAATACATATTTTACACTATATAGTTAATATATGTTTGAAATCCTATCTATGAGACCTATCTGAATTATATGATGTGATCCATTCCTTCATCCTCTGAACCCACTTTATCCTCACTAGGCTCCTGGGGGGTGTTGGAGCCTATCCCAGCTACCTATGGGCACAGGTGGTGTACACCTGGATGAGTCACCAGTTCATAGCAGGGCTGACATATACAGACAAACAACCAATCACTCTCATGTTCACACGTTTGGCCAATTTTAGACCAATAAACCCATCAGTACATGTCTTTGGATGGTGGGAGGAAGTCGGAGTATCTAGAGAACCCATACAGACACGGGGAGAACGTGCAAACTCCACACACAAAGGTCCCTGGTGTTGGAATCAACATTAGAACCTTGTTGCTGTGAGGCTACAGTGCTATCTACTGCACCACTGTGTCACCCATGATGTGATCCAGAACCCCCTATTAGCTAGCTTCCACTGAAAGTTTCAATGGCTTGGAACAGTTCAGATCATTTCAAAGAGTGGGAGAGAGGAGTCCAAATAAGATGTGACTGCTGTGTCTTTTTCTTCACTTTTATCGGTTTCTATCTGCAGTTTCAATCTGTGTCGTCTGCCTGTCAGGACACAGATAACAGGAAATAATAACTAAAAACAAAACCTTCCAATGTCCTGTTCATAGCTATAGAAGAGTGTACGCTCACCTTACATAAGAAATATAAATAGAAGAGCAGGCTGTTTTTTTTTTTTTTTTTAAATATTCCAATAAGTACTAATACTGTAATGATAATGTTATAATAGGTGATCTGTGAATTATGTTACATGTCCAGTGTAACAGCGTGATTGGGGAATTCTGTCAAATATATGTATCTGCAGGCCGCGATTTGTCAAAAAAAAAAAAACAAAGGGGTTTTTTTACATACTTTCAACGTCCAACTCCAGGGTTCTGTTCCTCTATTTTACAGAGGCGCTTACATGAAATTTTAACAACTTCCAACCTCTATCCACTGGACACACAAAAGCTGGTCCTCGTGAATTTGTCACGTTTACCCCCCCCCCCCTTTCCAGCGTCCTAGTGCATGGAGATGTTCGCCAATTCTGAGGCTGCCAACAGTTCGGTTCAGATGAACGTTAGTGCCAGTAATGTAGGATATAGGTGGAAGAAAACTGTCACAACCTGCCCCCCGTTCCCCCGTGGACAATCATTGAGCAGGAGTAGGGATGTCACAACCAGAGGTGAGGTTAACCCCCCCCCCATCCACCCCAACAAATCGCACCTTACCATACTTACCAAATAATATCTAATACTGGACAGCACAGTGGTGTAGTGGTTAGCAGGTTCCTTCTGTTCCCTCTGTTTCCTGTCAACGCCCTTGACTAACCTCCATATAAAGACCTGGAGTTGGTCACCAAGCAACTTCTATGGCAGCCTACGCCTTGTAGTATGCTAATGCTAATTGCTAACACGGGGATGAGTGAAATGACTGGACTGAATTTCCCTACAGGGATAATAAAGTGACCTTCAGTGTGTTTTCACTGAGGTGTAAATCACTCAGCAGTATTTTGAAGTCACCAGGTCCAAAACTCATTTTGTTTCAACAGTTTATAATTTGAGGCATTTGGGATGAGACGAGAGTCCTGTGTCTCGTCTTGCCTCTGTCTTCAGCCTCAAACAGAAGATTTTGGCCAATTACAACACTTTGAAAGGACTGTAATTAACACTCGGCGATGGGAATATAAAAACTGGTGATTGAGCTCCATAATGAGTCCATCAAACTGCAAGGACTCAGTGGAAATCTGACATGTTCAACCTGTAAGTGGCATTCAGGCAGAGTTTATGCAGCCATGTCTTTTTTTTCTTTTTTCCTGGACTGTATTTAGGCGACTAGCAACATTTCACCATCAGTTTAGTTGAAGAAATACAGCATCAGAACTTCACACTTAATAATTGTTTTTTTTAATGTACTGTTTATTTGTTTTTACAAGAGCTGCGCAATATATCATTTGAGCATCATCATAACAATGTACGTGTGCGCAATAGTCACATTGCAAGTCCTGCAGTGTATGAGGGAAATTAACTCAATGTGTTGTCATCAAATTTCAACCTGGGTTTACACTGCACACAGCGATCCACCAATCACAATCATTCTCGATCAGTTTGCCAACGCAGACCACGCCCCCTGCACATGGTAATGACATATAAAAAAAATTAGCATCAAGCAAGAGAAAATCACAGAAAACGAAGACGTGCCAAAAAGAAAACCAACGTCAGTAATCTTGAAATTTTTTAACTCCAAGAAGAATGATATTGAAACACATGTTCTGTGTCGACAGTGTTTTTCACAATAAGAGGCAACACAACTAATTTGTTTGACCATGTACATTGGTGCTACATGGCTATTATATCCTCCAAAGTAGTTTTTCATATCACAATATATATCACAGGGTTAAAATAATCACAGTCAGTTTTTTCCAATATCATGTAGCCCTTGATTTTACAAACAAAGCACAAAATACCCCCTCCCCCCCTACATTAATGAATTTACAACAACACAGTCCTGACAACCATGAATTAATATGCTACACATAACAAATCGTACATCAAATAAAAGCATGAAAAGTGTTTGTAAAGCAGAAATCAGCAAGGTCAGTCACGTCATTGAAGACATTTTAACACAGGGTCCCATATGTGGTCAAACACTTAGCCTCTGTCATCATTCTAATACCTCAGGCTTTCCAGACGTAGCGGGTTGACCAGTTCCCCCCAGAAAAAGGTCAAACTAAGCATTGAGTCCTTCCACGCAGGATCATGGTTTTAACAATCACCACCAAACAAAACAGCAATTTTATCATATTTATTGGCTGATGGTAAAGCACTAGAAACCCAATGATCACACTTCATTTAAAAAATAATAATAATAATATGAAATAAAATGAACAAATATGAAATGGAATAATATAAAATTGCATTTATAAAGCGCATTTCATTCAAACTGAATCTCAAAAGCGCTAAGTTTGACATTAAAAGAAATTACACACTACATTATAACCCTTTCTTGCATAGCAGTCACTCCAGTGGACAGTTATTCTACAGCTGTTTTTTTTTTTTCTCTATTCATGGGTTCTATTGTTTTAGTTCCATATCAGCCAACACAGTGGACACTTATGCACCATCCCATACACTTTAACTCATCCCATTTATGTAACTTTGTTGTTCTTGATCAACCTCATCAACATGTTTTGAATGAACATGTCTGAATATGCAAATGAAGTCATACTTTGTTTTCATGTATGTGTATAGGTTTTTGTTTGTTTCGTTTTCTTATAATCTGTTTCATTTATAAGGACTACATAGGATTATTTTGCTTTGTTGCATATTCAAAACTAGAAAAGCGCTTGGGGAACGCAGACCTCCGCCAAAGTAGTGTTTGTACATTTTTAAAAATAGTGTTTGTACTTTCCTCCACAAGATGGCACTGAATGGCCTCATATGCAGCGCAGTGCCGCCATGCCCTATCTCGCAATGATAACGAACCCTTTAAAAAAATTACTGGATCCAGATGGTGATCCGGATCACCCCCAAAATTTAATAATCTCTTCCTTGACCCAGGGCGGACATATCTGGAAAATTTCATCCAAATCCATCCATATCTTTTTGAGTTATGTTGCTAACAAACAAACAAACAAAGAAAGAAAATCACAAACCCTGGCAAAAACATAACCTCGTTGGCGGAGGTAATAAACTAAAGTGTAAATTCTTTTTTAATATGTAGCCTGTAATCAGTAATCAGGTTTTTTTTTTGTTTAAGTTTTAGGGGTTTTTTGCAGAGAGTAATAACTAGTATTAAAATACGTCATCAGATTAGCAGCATTAAAAATGTTTTTATTTCACTGTTTTCATGTCACTTGCTGATATTGGGTTTTAAATATATGTGTGTTTGCTTCAAGGATTAAATTCATGGTGTAATTGAGTGGACATTGTTCTAACTACATGAAAAAAAATGAGGAATAAAAACACTCAAGAAAAAAGCTTGACGAAGGTTCTCATAATTCATGTATGAAAGGGTTAAAAATAACGTGTTTTTTCAGACCAACTCCTATTGTACTATTTCCTGAAAAGTAGGCTGACCCCATATTCCAAAGCCATTCTTTACTATCCATCCTCGGTTCACATTACCGTAGCTATAGCTGTCTTTCTAGAGAAGGGAAAATAGATGTCTTGTAGCGGGGTTGTATTTAAATTAATATGCTAATGACTACATTTTCCATTCATTGGGTTCATTTGAATCCAGCCGAGGTTTCTAAATAACCCCGGGGATGCAGTGAAAAGACTCACCTGTCAAACGGTTCACATGCCAGCTCTGTCTGGTGCTTCATCGACATCAGACAAGGACAGAGATTGTGTTAAAGGTTAACACAATCACAGCCGCGCACACAACCACTCCGATGTAATATCAAAGAGAACGCGTGCAGAGAGCAGTCACAAGCTGATGACCAGCGGCTCTCGTTTGTTTAACCCACGGGGGATATGGACAGAAATAAGTGAAAGACAAACCGCACACATGGCAGCTCCATTCAAAGGACGGCCCAAACAGCCTCACCACCAGGGGCAACAGCTTGGCACAAGACATGAGGCTTCTGATGAGAGCAAGATGCCAGAAACTATTATTTTCTCTTTTTTTCCCCCAACAAAGCGTGTGTTTTTCTGTTGTGCTCTGCTCTGTCGTGAAGCTAGAATATGGAGGATATCTGTCAGACAAACTGACCCAAATATCAGCCTCTGAACTTCACCTCATGCTGCGTCATCCACCTGTCTACAGCTGAAAAGCACCACTGCAGGAGATTAGAAAACATTCACCTAAGAACTCACATTATTATTTCAACATAAAGCACTCGACATTTGTTAATACGTTACTATAATACACCTGGACTTCTTGGAATTTAGATTAGATTATCTTAGTTTAGATTAGACTAGATTAGGATTGATTATATCAAATTAGATTAAGTTATAATACATTACATTAGATTAAAATAGACTAGAATACATTGGATTAGATTAGACTAGATTAGATTAGATTACTGTTGGCTTCATCGAACCTGGACCTTCAGTGTACACTGGGGCGGTTTGCAGCCGAGTGTGAAGCGAGTGGGATGAAGATCAGCACCTCCAAATCCGAGGCCATGGTTCTCGACCGGAAAAAGGTGGCCTGCCCCCT
>JAQQZY010000020.1:17659406-17671178 GCA_030068375.1 Ostorhinchus rueppellii
ACCGTCAGGTGTGCTGGAAGAGGGAAACATCTAAAACATGCAGGATACCGGCCCCTGAGGACCAGGATTGGAGACCCATGATATAAACGCTCCTATGGCGTCTTTGTTAGACTGATGTACACACATACCCTCTGAGTCTTCTGGAGCCACTTTAAGGCAAATAGAGAACGGTGCAGGTTCCACCTAATGTCAAACCGGCCTAAGTGTTCACAACAAAAACCAGAGTGTTCCGGAACTGAAAAGTTGGTTCTTGATGAGCAACAATTAAAACTTGGATTTTCTAAGCAAACTGAACCACTCACAACATGACTGGACGTCACCAGGTCGATCTGGGTCATAAACGGAAAAATAAATAAACCAAGAAAATCGGAGTGTGGAAAACTGAGCTGTAATGTTCTGTGTTGCATTAAATAAAAAACGTCTTTGGAGAGTTCTGTGCCATCTTTAATTCTGCTCATACATTCACTTGCAGTTTTCCTCCTACAACCTATCCCATCATGCATCAGTCCGACGACATCTACAGTAAGTGTCGAGGGACAAAACAGTACCAATATGACATTTCCCTTCTTTTTTTTTCCTTTTGTTGGTGAAGTAACACTCGGTTGATGACACATCACAGGCTCGCATAATGGTATGAACACACTTGCTTTGTCACATCTGTGCATAAACTGATGAACCCAAATGCAGGAATTAGACTGAGGTCAGAGAATGGATTCAGAGTGAGAGTTTATCATTTCAACAAAAAAAAAAAAAAAAAAAAAAACACACAACACAAAGTGGTACTAAACAAAGGTCTTCCAAATCCAAAAGGTAGAATCCGACTCTGTGGTCAGGGGGACGGTCCAGAGGTCAAAACCCGGGAGATCGGTCAGTGGGGGTTCAGGTGAGAATTAGGCAAAAACTCTTAATTGAAAAAACAAACAGAGGGTCAGAACCAGAGTACCAACAATCCAGCAAACAACACTTTAAGGGCTAAGCAAAGGCAGAGTACCGTGTGTGATGGCGGTCGAAGTCCAGGTAAGTCAATCCAATAATCTTGTGGAGGCACAAAAGGTTTAAGCAGGGTCGGAGTCCAAAAGGCAAACGGTCATATCAAAAGGTCAATCAATTCAGAAGATTCTTGGCGGGTCTGAAGCGCTATGATAAACGAGACAAACTGGTACAAAACAGACTGAGGACAGGGCTTAAATACACCAGGGAGAGAGGAAGACACAATTGGACACAGGTGAATAACATTGAGGTAAAGCAGTAATCAAGCACAGGAGGGAAAGGAGGGAAACAGGAAGTAAAGACACAGGACATGACACAGGAGGGGAAACTTAAACTAAGACAGGAAATGAAAGGACACACAAAACACAGAACGTCTGTCTACAGACGTGACATGCTTCACACCAGTGTTAGTTACGGACTGCACCCCCACATATACAGGACTATTGTAACGCTCTGTATTTGGGGATTAATGGCTCTTCTATTGCTTCTCTCCAAAGAGTTCAAAAGGCCACTGCATGTCTTTTAACTGGCACTCAAACATGAGCACATGTCTCTTATTTTACAGTCGCTCCGTTTTAGAGTCCAGTTTAAAATCCTTTTGTTTTTAAATCCCTCCATGGTCTTGCACCGCCCAACCTCTCTGAGCTCCTTCATACATATACTCCCAGTCTCTCTCTCAGATCAGTTGATCAGCTGCTTTTGAAGGTGTCCAGAACAAGGTCCAAGCTCCGAGGAGATCAGGCTTTAGCTGCTGCTGGTCCCAGACTGTGGAACAACCTGCCTCTGCAGATCCGACAGACCTCCTCTGTCTGTTTTTAAATCTCTTCTGAAAACCCACCTGTTCTCCTTGGCCTTTTAACTCATGCAATGTTGATATTTTGTTCTGTTTTATATTTTAACTTGTTTATTTATTTTATTTAAAATTTGTTAATGCTTTTATTAACTCAGTCACTGCCAGGCGTTTTCAGAACAGAAACCCAAATACTGACAGGCGTTTTAGAGCATTTTGACTGATTTTTCTAGACTCCCAGAATATCCAGTTCTAGGACTACATAAACATGGCACCCATCAAAATAAAGTGTAAAGTCTCTTCTTTCATATGGAAAAAAAATTTGCTTCCAGCTTTTTCGGTTCTCAAGTTTTTGACCTTAGAACACAGGGTGGTTTCGCCCAAAAATGTCTGAACACTAAATACTTCCTCAAAGTTGCGCCAGGTCGTTTCCTAGCAACCCTCCCCCAATGAAAGCCGATTGATGCCAAAACATGTCAATGGCAGTGAATGAGTCAATTAGTATTGTCTTTCTAGTGTTCTGTACAGCGCTTTGGTCCACAGTGGTTGTTTCAAAGTGCTTTATAAATAAAGCTGGATTGGATATATAACTGCTGCTGCTACCCCGTGATTCTGATAAATCGATAAGATACCACTGCCCCACCCTCGTTCAGACAAAATGATAAGATACCACCCCGACTGAATTTTAGAAAGGGCCCATAATCGTTTAGCTTTCACTGGGCCCACAATTGCTAGCGGTGCCCCAGATTACAGTCTTAAAGCTGCAGCCATTTAACCATCCGTTGACTTCCAGCCTTTATATTATTTCCATTGTCATTCTGCTGCACAGTTGGCTTCTGTTCTTTCTGAGCTCAGAACACCTGCTTTACAGTTTGACAGATAAACTCTATCTCACTAACCTCAAATCCTGCATTGCCTATGAAGGAGCTTGGGTTCAGAAATGAGACCGTTCATAAAGCTCACTTTCTGCCTCAGGAAAAAAAAAAGAAATTCAACAGATCCGCCCCCTTGTCAGTTAGCCAGAACACATGTTAAAAAGCTACCGTTCCTTTTATTCTCTTTCAACATGATTATCCTTGAGTCAAACTTCTGCCTGTTCTATGAGGTCAGGGGCTCAACTCGTTCAGCCAATACAACCATCCTCAAGGAAAAACTGAAGAAGCTCTTTTAGATGGGACTGATCTGAAGAATCACTCAAAAATGGAAGTGTACACATGTTTACAAAGATTCACTTTTATGAGGTTATTCACATTTCTTTACTTTCTTAAATGGATCTGAATGTGACCACGACTCTGCTGTCCTTCAGGTTTCTTTTGTGACAGAATCTCAAAGGAGAGTTTCAGTTATTTTCATTCATTTAATGAGAATATTGTTGTCAACGCAATGCACAGGATGAAATCAAACACATTAAGGTTTAGTTCTATCATGCCAAAAATGTTTTTACTTTAAACCTTGGAACATTTATGTGATGATCTTATTATTCTTTTGTACTGACCTTAAATATAGGTATTTACTGTAAGCATCTTGCATGATTTTTCTGAAATGGTTACATGTATCAGCCTTTCCTCACAAAAGCACTGTCTCAATGCATCAAGGAACTTTTGGTCCAGTACCTACTTTTTTCCCACCATTCCATTGGGAGGTTCATATGGTGGCCTTCATGATCACTACTCTTCAAAGAAATGGGGCCCTCTAGAGGTAAGAGCCGGGGGGTGGATAGGGATTGGGTTCAAGAATTCAGTTTGACCCTCAAACACCTAAACAGCCACTGGCAACCAAAAGCTGGTAAATAATTCAGGTTTTTCAGTTTTTCCACTGGCATCATATATGACCCACTGGGACATTTAGAGGCTCCATAGTGAACACTGTCATTACTCACCAGTAAAACCTGTGTAGTCTGAAGAATGAGAGTAGGTGTGCTTGTTTTTTATGGTTGGTCAATGATATATTTTACTGAAAAAGCCACATTTGCTTCCGTTTTCTCTGTTTTGATATTATATCCTTCGAATTTACTCAGCTTTTTCAAACACCAACATTGTCAATAAATTAAATATAGGAAAATACCTGGAAAATTTAGAGAAAAACACAGAGAATAAAATAATAAATGGTGATAAATCACTACAGAAAGTTGAGATCTATTTGAAACTCTTCGGAAGTCTCCATAAAAGTAGATTTAAGACTTTAAGAATTCCATTATAAGCTAAAATTAATATAACCAAAGTTTCAGCAGTGACACAAACTGTGATTTATGTGCTGATAAAAGTCTGTGAAACTTTGAACTGAAATATAATAGAATTGTTGTCTGATGTATCTCAGGAACAAGGGTGAAAAAATCTGAAAAATATATTTAAAAAAAAAAAAAAAAAAAAGCCAAAAAAAATTGTGGCTGTGACTATACATACTGTAACATTAACACTACACAGCAAACAGAATATAAAATTAACAGGAAAAAGCAACTCTTATTAATCTACGATTCCATAAAATGTGTTTTACAATGATACAACGTTACATAATAGAGCAAGCATTATTTGTGTGACCGGTTATCTTTCCATCTTCCCATGTGTGTATTTGTTAAAGTAAAGTTTCTGCTGGGCCAGTAAAACAGTGCAAACGATAGCAGGACTTATTAGCCCACAACTCTTGCTGTAGGCCACCACACATCCATCACATATGCCACATTTAATTGTCTGAAAGCCATGTTTAGATCCAGCAAACTGCCGCTTAATTCAAGGCAGCGTGCAGGAACGGAGCTAGGAAATAATCTGGTGATGGATGACTGTGACCCTCCTTTGGGTCGACTGCGACAAGTGGACAGCTGGATGGATCGAGCAAAAGCACAGAAAGAAGAACAAGCAGGATGAGAAGGAGAGGAAAGAAAGAAAAAAAAACAAGGAAAAGTTGGTATTCAGAGAATCACTCCAACTTTTCATCTGCCCTCAGGCCGGGCAGCGGCTCCAGGGAATAACAAACGTCTCCCTCTTCCTCTGTTCCTGTGATACAGAGAAGTAAAACCCTCTAAAAATAGTGTGACTGTATTTCTTTGTGTGTATCTGCTGCCTAGCGCGGGTGGACTACATGCATAATGACTTCCATTAACCTTCACAGCCCTGAAGGATAGCAGAAAAGGTTTACAGTGCATGTAGCATGACGCAAATAATATGACAAGGATTTGGACGGTCTGAATGGTATGGTTTTCTCCTGCAGTTCTAATCAGTGAGTCTATTCTTATCTATAGGGTAATGTATAATGTGTGAGCTATCTTGTGTCTGTGAAAGATGGCCTGAGGCACCCCTACCAAGAAAATTTCTCCTTCTGTTCTATTTATAAAAATGTATCCTCTTGAGAATGCCCCATTTACATCCAGACGTTGTACAGCGACATTCTGGATTCCAGATTTCTACTTGACAAATCTGTAGTTCAGATTTCGCAAATACATTTTGAGATATTTGTGTAGAATAGTAGCATACAGTTTAGTTTGATGATTGAAATCTATGTAGTAACACTAGTCATTTTCATTAACCCTGCGCAAATATAAATTACGCACAAGGATGTACCTAATGGGAAAACGACAATTTTGCCAAAACTCTAGTTTTTCGAATAAAAGTTTTTGCATTGACAGGAGGTGGTTTTTCAGGCTTAGCACCAAAGGTGTATCACACAAAACTGCAATGGACCTTTTTATAATTGAAGATGAGTTTTAAAAGAAATATGGTGTGGTATGTGTGAACACACCAGGAAACTGAATCGTTTTTAATTAGGTACAAGATAGAGGAGTAACATAATAATAATGAATATATCTGTAAATCAACAAGATATTTACGTTCAGCACCATGTTTGTGGAATGACTTCTCATGTCATCTTGCAATAATGAATAAACAAATTATCACATTTGTGATTTCATGGAAAAAATGACATTACACACTTTTTATTTTTACACACTTAAGTTTTGCGCATATGTCCAATGGAAAAATGACTAATGATGCCTTTGGACTCTGAGCTTCCACCTAGCCACCACCTCCAGTTGAAAGATTTACTGATGACTATTTACAGGAAGAGGTTTAGACTTGGATGACATGACAATCTACTGGTGATGAAGATTTAAGAGGAAGTGGCAGTGAACATCAGTGACGTTTGCTTTGAGAGTTATGAATAAAAACTGAGTGTGGATTACCTGCAGACTTCCGACGGCAGAGTAGGCTGCATATGAGAACTGCTGCTTGAGTAGGTCACTCGGTCCGCGCTGGTCACATGGAACCCCATTGGGCAGCAGACACTGGTGACTGGACCGGTCCGTGATGGTGTTAGGGGCTGGACCAGGCAGACTGAGCAGGACGGTGTGATTGGACAAATGGACATCAGTCAAACCAAGGCCCACCCACTGCCTGTACAGGTACCTGGCTCTGGCTTCTTCGCTGTTGTCCGACAAACTGGAGAAAGACCTGGAAGTGGGACAGAAATGGATCCACATTGTTTTATTTGGCCTCTGGAGCCTGTGATTTACAACCTGACAGTTTGGGGGATGGCCTCTTACAACAACCTCAGTGAAACTAGATTGACCGCTCGTCATCAATACCCAAAACAGAAAGATAAAGAGGAGTTCAATCAAAGTCCAATGTGGTTGCAGAACACAACCAATCAGAAGAGGTCAATCCCTTCGTTGTTTTCCACCCTCAAACTGTGAATTCACCTTTCAGAGCAGAGTAAACATGTGTATGAAACTCACTTCTGTACAGATTCTGCTTTGTGCAAGTGCAGCTTCATTTACTTCCATGTTAATCTATGTATTGCTATTTTACTTGCAGTAGATTAGAAAACGCCCAGCTTTTAAAGCCACAATGTGCAAGTTGCAACAAACATCTGCTCATGTGAAATATAAGGTGCTTCTAATCATGTTCCGTAGATCTTAAGTCATATCAACACATACGTAACATAAATTCAACTACAGCAATAAATCCTGTACAATCAATGATATATCAAGGTAATAACCACATAGATCCAGATAATTCTAATAAACAACTTCAGGTTTGTTTTTCAGAAAAAAAGGATTTCCCACCATAAATGATGCTCAGATTAATTTCCTAAAAATGTTCAAATCACATGAAGATAACTGAAATAATATCACGTTACACAATTAACTGCTATCTAAGGCTCATCATTTCTGGTTTTTGTTTTTCATCAGATTTTGGAATCAGGCTACAGGGATTTGCTTCCATTCAGCCATGAAGCTGGCTGATAAGACCTGGCTCACAGTCAGGGTCAGTACTCTGTGCAGGCCAGTTGAGTTTTGCTAAACCATTTCTCTACGGATATGGTCTGCACAAACAGAGGAGTTGTCGTGTTGAAACAGGAGAGCATTTTGGCCAAACAGTTGGAACTAAAATCAAGGAATGTTGTTGACATTACATGCTGCAGTGTTCAGACTTCTGTTAAATGAAACTTTCAAACAAAGTAAATCAAACCCACTGAAGATACAAAAGTATTT
Source organism: Ostorhinchus rueppellii (assembly GCA_030068375.1). Classification (NCBI taxonomy): domain Eukaryota; kingdom Metazoa; phylum Chordata; class Actinopteri; order Kurtiformes; family Apogonidae; genus Ostorhinchus; species Ostorhinchus rueppellii. The sequence goes on from JAQQZY010000020.1 coordinate 17,666,669, forward strand.
CACAGGGCCACACATAAAACTATCTGAAATATATTGAAACTTTGAGCACATAGCTTCTACTTTTAATGTTGTACCGATTCTGGAAAAACTGAGCTTGGTCTTACATGCTAAGGACCTTAAAGTTGCAACCTTAAAACCTTTTTCCACCAACATTCTCAGGAACCTTTATTACTAGGAACTGGGTTTTAGTACTTTACTTGACCAGGTAAAATGTACTGAGAACAGCTTCCTATTAACAATGATGACCTGGCAGGAGGCCCCAACAGACAAAGACAAAAGAAAAACAGATAAAGGAAACTGTACAGATGAATCTAGGACTCGCAACCAATGATGAAGAGACTACCAAGTTAAAAACAACAAAAAATAACTACTAGTGTATGGGGAGAGATCAGAAGGGGAGTCAGTCAACTCGGGAAAGTTGTGGTTTCTGTTTAAACATACAGAGTGATATGAGAGTTAAAAATCAAAGCGTTTTGAAGGGAGTTCCAATAATTTGCTGCAACAAAATGAAAGGAATTCTGGCCAATGACAGTGCAGGCTTTTGGAAGAGAGTAATGAAATCACTGGACCTCAGGTGGTAGTTATTATAGGAAAGGTGCAAAAGGTCAGAGAGGTATTGAGGTGTTTTCCTTAGAGTCTTGTAGAGAAGTAGAAACCAATGATTACATCACCTGGTGTGGAGGGAGGATCAGCCTATCAGTTTATACAGATCACAGTGATGGGTGGAAATAGGTGCACCAGTGGGAAAGGAATTCCTGTTAATCTACGTCCTTTGTGGTTTCACCACTACTTAAAATTCCTGCAAATTCATTCAAATCGGGCTCTGCCATTTTGAGTCACCAATTCAAAATCCTGCGGTTTTTCTTTTGAGCATATTCAGCGAATGCCTTCGACGAGGTTTAAGTGTTTTTTAACATTATAGCATACTCACCTCACTACAACAAGTGCATTGCAATCATCGGTCTGTCCATCTGAATATGGGAAATAACTACATTCAGAAGTGCGACTTAAAATACTCACAAGAGCATATTCAGCAAATTGTCATCCATCCACTTTTCATAGATTCTCTCTCTTTTGCCATATTTTCCAAATGATTAAAACATAGATGAAGTGAAGCTTATAGAAATGGAATGAACAAGTTTGTAACTACATTTTGGCTGCAGTGGGAGAATGTAAATACAGAACGCTGCAAGTGTGTTCCACCAATCAGTGTCCTTCAGCACACAGCCCTGACCCTCAAGAATTTCAGGGAATCTGAAATCTCTACTTCCCTACTCGGAAATTTTTTCAGGGAAAATTTGGGGTCGTGGGAAAGTTTTTTTTACCCATGTAATTTCAGTGGAAATGCCCAAAGGTCTTTGAAAAGTCTGAGTAAACTTGTTAAGAAAAGTACAGTTGGTAAAGTTCCTGCAGTGGGAAAGGAGCTCTTTTGTGATTACAGACTTGCATGGGCTGATGTGATTGCAACTCAATTAGTTGTGGAGATCTAATTAAGCCTGTCCTTAGTGTCCAAATGTCTTTCTAGTTTTCCTTAAAATAAAAAAAAAATTAAAAAGATTTCTAGAAGGCCTGCTATGACCTCACTATGAACTTGGATGGATGTGAGTGCTTGCAATTCATGCCAATGCACTTGATGGCTAATGGGCACTGAAGGTTAAGAGGATGCAAATTTAGGAGTGTTCCAGGATCTCTTGATGGGTTATTCCACCATCTTCTTTTCTTCTTATTTCCTTGCATTACTGCACCTGTTGAAACTCAATGTGATTTGTGGTTTTGTTGCTGTTGAAGTCACAGAGGAGTCATGGTTCTGTCCTCCTGCCAGGTGTCCAAGGTCAGCAGCTCAATGGCTGTGTTCAGAGCTGCTGTGAGCTTAACCATTTCCTTCTGCTTGCTTTTGAGCAGCTTTTCGTTGCTCCTGCCAGTGGACATGGCAGTTATGGAGCTGCTACTCAGCTTTAGTCCACCGCTCAGTAAACCTGAGTATGTGTAACCCCTATGTGGTGAGGATAAGTAATAATTGTAAGATCTGGACTCAATTCTAAAGCTTTATGGTGTCTCTCATAGAGCCCAGGGCAGTACCTCAATATTAATCACACGCAGTCACTTTAATTCTAAAGAAAAATATATATATTGAACAGTTATTAGGGCACAAACATGACAATACAAACAGTTAAATAGAGATAGATACAATACAATAATAAAGTGTGCACATCGAAACCCCCCTCCAAAAATAAAATAGAATGTCTTGAGTTAAGTCAATCAAGTTGTATAGTTTTCTAACGTTCACTGAGCTCAGTTTTCCATGTCTTCTTTTGTTGGTGCCCTTTTAGAATGGTTTATTCATTCACTGTCCTACTGCGATGTTGACAGATAGGGAGTTCCGTGGTCCTCAGCTCTGGCTTGGTTTCTGCTCATTTAGATCCATCATTCAGCAGGTGTCTACCAAATTTCGTGATCCACCACTGCTGGTCTCAGCTCTTAAATCGTTCCTCAGCATGACGATGCTCTCAATCGGCATACAACTCAAAACCATAAAAATCCCATTCATACAATTTAATAACTAAAATCACAAATTAAGTCACTTTCATTTAGTTAATAAATAAACCCAAATAGGACCTATATAAACTCAAATTCAAAAAACTATTTCCTATTTTTTCAATAGGTCTATTTCAATGTATATAAAAATAAAAATAAACCTTCTTGCTATCAATAATTAAAAGAAAATCTATTAAAGCTTCAATTTCTTCCCCATCCAACCACGATGCGCCCACTGTATGTACACTCACATCCATGTAACATACACAGCTCACGACATACACATGCACACACAATGTACAGACAATAGCGAGACATTTATTTTAGGACTAACACAGTGTTTCTGGTTAATATAAAGCATATTAATTTATTTTTCTTTACAAACCCTGGCATTTAGCTTAGCGGCTAACCCACTTGGCAGGATAGTAGCGCTAGCCAAAATTAGCATCTTCGCTAACCTGCTTCTACTCGACGTTTTTACTTCTTTAAATTAACAGAAAACTCACCACCGACCAAGGAATATGGAGCGAAAACTCCATGGACGCATCCAGTTCGAATTTTGGGCCGTCTCACACCGCGTTTTCACCCCTTTTCTAACTTTTACAGCCGGAGAAGTCTTTCACAACTGCCGGACCGCATGGTCCCCCCTCTCTCTGCCTCTCCCGCAATGCTGCGTGCACAGCGTGACGTAACCCTCCTGTCTGCTCAGGGGACTGCAATTAACCCTAAAAATGCCAGCTATAACTTACACACATACAAATTCTAACCAGACTGCCTTTATCTGTTTATATCTCTCAGTAGCTTGTGAAGTCTGGGCTACATATGGAAGGTCTTACCGTCCTCAGTTTTATCTGGAGCTGTGACCTGTCCTGGTGTGGTCACTTTTGGACATTCATCAGCCACCCTCACACTGACATTGAGGGTTTCAATTTTGCCCTGTTTCTTTTATTCAGTTGGCTCCCCACCCTTCATCCTCCCTGCCATGAAACAAGTCCTGTTATGTTTTCGTTAGAGCTCCCAGTTGTATTCTCTTATCCTTTGTGCTTTCCGTCTCCCCCAGAATGGACACCTGTTGCTTCTCCACCTTCCTCACTTTATCTTGCGTCTTTTTGTTTACTGGCTCTTTGGTGCCTTGCCATGTTGTCCTGTAGATCCTCTAATATCCTCTTTAGTGGTCTGGTGATACCGACCTGATGCTTAAGATCATCCTGATCTTTTCAAAGGTTTTTCTTCAGATGTTCTGCCCCTTAGCTTGTGGACATGGAAGGAGAGGAGTGTGTATCATCATAGCACACACACACACAATTATATGTACAATGGAAAAGGGCTGTTGTACACATTGTACAAGAAGTGTTGTATATTAATGGTTAACAGTTAAATACCTGAACAGTGCCACAGATCCACCAGAGATACATCAGTTTAAGTTATTTCTAGATGATCATTGCTTACTATTATTGTCTGCTTTGTCAATTAGCAGAAATTACCATCATACATTCATCTCAGCACATTTTTTCATTCACTGAACATGTTATTTAAAATTTGTACATGCCAGTAGTTTATTTTTCTTTTGTGTCACTTGTAGCTGTGTGTAAACTCTTGGGCTGTGTGAACATAGTACCCTTATATCAAAAAAGTATGGACAATGAGTGTAAATAATACATTTAAGATTTGTTCATAGTTATTGTTTTGATGGTCCTAGCTCAGCAGTGTCACTAGCAGGTGTCCACCCGTTTGTCCGTCTATCTGTCCGTTGGTCCATCCATCCATCATCTGGGGAGTTGCAGGTCTACTAGCAGATATATGTACTATTGAATTGCCATTTTCTTTTAAATGAAGACAGATATTGATCTGAAAAAGAGTCATCTACATATTGTATAAAAATAGTTCATTCATTCATCTTCTATACCCGCTTTATCCTCACTAGGGTCACGGGGGTCGCATTGAGCCTATCCCAGCTACTTAAGGGCGAAGGCGG
>JAQQZY010000020.1:17842048-17853249 GCA_030068375.1 Ostorhinchus rueppellii
GCTCATTTCGTATGGGAACTATTTTTCGGTGCGGAGAAACACAACCGACGCACACCAAGGACCGTCAGTGGGAGCCCGCACGTCTCCAGTAACCCAGCGTAGCCTACCTGGCGATTCAGGAAATCATCACAGTGACCTGCGTGGCGGGTGACTTGTTTAATCGCCAGCAAACTCTGCTACGCTGGGTTACTGGAGACGTGGGGGGTCCACTCTACCTCCTGAGTCATGGCCGCCCCCAAAATACATATTTGTAAATTCTTGAATGAATGAGTTCATTTGTTCATAAAATGTATTGTGTGTATTTCATTTGTTAGAATAGGAATCCGGGTTCTTCCCAGATGATGGAACAACAGCGCTGTGCCAGTATACTGCTAGCTCAGCACCGCTATACTCATTTTCAAATTTAGAGCATTTTTTTTTCTATTTTGCCCCAATAATTTTGCTAAAATCTACCGAAATCCGTCAGGTTTGCAGTTACGCGTTCAATTTTCCAGCGCCATGTCGTTTTTAGTTTGAAATCTCACAGAGACTTTCTTCCGGGAAAGTGGGGTCAGGATGCTATACATTTCTGGGGTGAACCCAGAGAATTAAAAATATTTGACATCAAGAATTACAAACACAAAATGTAACTTTACGATTGCACTTTCTCCATCCTGAGTATGGATTCAGCAGCATGACTGTACTGTCCAAAATATGTCACCACTCCACAGGCATTATTTATTGAGCAGAAGACACACCCATTCCACAGACTCCACATGAGCTCAGGTTCCCTTTCCATGATAAGGGGGAAAAGTAGTTATTTTTACTAATTCTGGCATATTTACATGGGTGTATTTTCTATATACAGTGATGTAAACTAGTAAATAAAAAAAAAGAGAAAAAAATAAAGATCAAGGCAAGACCAGGCAGGAGACTGTACAAGATGGCAGATGATATCAGAGAACAAAACCAGGTCAAATCTCACCAGTTGCTTTGTTCTGACCACAGATTGAACATTTTCTCCTCCATTTTCTGATACTTCCTGTAAATTTGGCTTAGTGTGTGGTGCAGTGACACCTTAACACACATCCATAGTGATACAGCGACTTTTCTGGATCAACCTGTGATCTACATTTACCACTGTTTTAGATCACACGGAACCTCAGCCATGGTGATGCTTGAGATAGTGTCTGATTGGCCCCAGATTTCACATGATGCTGCACTGAGTCGAGGCATGTGGAGCTGATACCATCCATGGAAAAGCAGCGCAAGTCATGTGGAATGGATGAAAAGTCATGGAAGGCAGCTGAACTCTGAACCAACCATTAAGAACAGAAATGGTTGGAGCTACAGATATGACCTACAGATCATACCAGGATTTTTCAGTTGATGAATGAATCATGAGTTGGGCTGTGATCTTTCCTCTCAGTTTTGAAATGGACAGCAAATGAAAATGAAACAGCAAATGGATTTCTCTGTTTCCACAAAAAAAAAGATCCCATTATTTCCATTCTGAGTTAACAATGAAGTAATGATTAAAGGTTATTGGATAAGTAAATTACGAAATCAAGATGTAATTGGCAATGAGTAAGGCATTAATGAGAATAATTGGGAGAAAATATATAAAACAGTTAAATTAGCTCAAATTAGCTAGCATGATGCAGCGCAGTGAATTCAAAGATACTGAGAAAATGACTTGATAAAATTACTTCATATCATAAAACCAAAGAAATCAGGATTTTGAGATAATATTAGTGACTGGAGTTTGTTTTTGACCGTTCTTAGCTGTATTTTTCACCCTATTCTAACATTAGCTATCACTGCTGCTGTAGAGGAGCAGAAGAAAAGCAGTGCACATAAGACTGATTCATCTGCATAGAAACTGATGTTGACGCTGTTATGGATTCTATTAAGAAAGTAAATGAATCTACTTTAAACTGTTTTTGTTGGTGTCTTACAGTAGTTTTAACCAGTGTGGTGATAATCTCTGATACTTTAAGAATCTAAAAGAATCTTCAGTCAGAATAGTCGGTGAATTTTGTTGATCTACCAGCAAGAGGAGAAACGACACATCATCAATCAGTGTGAAATGCAGAAATAAAACATATGGTCATGTGATGATTATGTTAACTTAGGTGATGTGTTTATGTGATTTAAGAGTTGTTGAGGATGAATGGCATTTTCTGTTTTATTATTTATCCTTTATATCATGATGTCGGAACTGTTATGTTTGAGCCACAGTTCGACTGAATAATGCTAGCTTGTCCACAGTAAATGCACGGATGGGACTTCACTCATCAATCAATAACATTCTATGCAGTTAAATTCTTCCTTAATATGATGCCATTTTTGTTTGTATTTATTGTTTGATCTGCCCTTTATTTTATTTTTGTTTATTCATGTATGCACTCTTAAGCTGCATCTGTTTGTGCCTGTTCTGAATGTACAAATAAAAAGTATAATCCTAAAAAATAAACATGGAAAATTGATAGATATCAGCTCTGAAATTAAACTATTTTAAGCTAAAAAAAAAAAAAAAGAACAACAAAGAACTGTTACGTTTGAGACAATTCGATTTGAAAAGCCTGATTTGCTTTAGATGCCTGATGGTTATATGTTGACGTGGTTATTTGAAAATGCGTTTCCATGCCTTCTCCAAAAATATTGCCAAACTATTTATTCCACACAGAGAACTGTGTATCCTGATATGGACCTTGTTTGATATAATTGTTATTGGGATGAGTATGTGCTTTATATGTTGGTCATCTTCCTGTTTTGAAGTCAGTAGTGTTTTATAAGCCTTTATGGGGTGGGCATGTAAGTGTATGACAAATATAATACTCAGTCATTCATGAATCAATTTGTGTAGGAGTTTAGTTCAGCAAACTGAAGTGAAATGTACTTTATCCCAGGTGAGAAAAGAGGATCTTATCATAATATTTGAAACACTTCTATGAAATGAACTCGACAGCTGAATGAACACACTGTTAGTCACAGCGAGAAAACCAGGGACGCAGAGATTCAGAGAGAGATAAGAACCTGAAAAAATAAAATAAATAAACAAATAAAGCATGAATACAGCAATAGGTAAGATAGTTGGATGAATGTCAAAATCTCAGCCAACCCTGAGGCCATCAGGTCATTTAGATAAGAACACTTTCATTCAAGTATTTGGAGCAAAACTGAGGCCCCCACACACATCCATCCACAGTGGGCAGAGTGCGCTTCCTGTCGGGCCTATTTGTTACCAGTGGCAGTGTGTGCAGGGCCTGGGCTGAGTGCTCATAATAAAGAGCCCAGGCTGATACACACTGACATGATGACAACATAATAAATGAGCGTCAAACATGACAAGTAGAGGATCTGATGTGTTTTTTTTGTTTTTTTTTAATCAAAATGGGTTATTTTCAAGTTCATGCACATTATGTGGATCATCCCTGTTGCATCGGAACTTAACTGTGGATGAGGACTTAACACAGGGGTTAGATCCTTTAGATGTGTCCCTCTTCCAACACACCTGATTCAAGTACAAAATTAAAAAGTAAAACTGCATTTTTTTTCCTTTTTTTTTAACCATGAATTAGGGATGCCGCTAGGTAAGCCGCTAAATGCTAAATAGTGAATCTAACGTATTAATCACATGCTGCGTGGACAAATGTTTGAACATATTGGAGGGATTCCACCCTTGAGAAGAAATGGAAGCTTTGATAGTGTTCCAAATGGACCTGATGTCATCTATTTAGACCGTTTCTGTTTCAATGCCATGTTGGCTACGTTCTGACCAAAACAATGCAGTGTACATGTGACGTCATCGTGCATGCGGACCGAAGGCGGAATCGACAAGCAGAATCGTTAAGCAGGCAGGCAAACGATTCCATGGAATCGAGCTACTGGGAAATGGTTCTCAAAAAGAACTGGTTCTTGATTCCCATCTCTACCATGAATGAAACAATGCTTATTTAAACAGACAAATCCAGGTAACCCGAAAAAACATGCGGAGGCAGCTGGGGGAAAAAATTATAAGAATTTTTGCAGGTTCAGGCACTGGTAGAATTAAAGAAAATGTGGGTGGGTGGGTCATTTCATTTGACCGTGGTTGATCCACAACTGGTGTGTTGAAGTTTGAAGTGAGCTTCACCTCTGTTAAAATGCAGGTAGTGGGACCAAACCTGGTAGAATTTGCCCCTCCCATCATTCAGTCTTCCAATGAGATTCTGAAAAGAGGCTGTGTCTGTCATCAACTTTAGCCAGTCTGTAAAACAAGGCCTTGTTTGGCTTTTCCAGTATCTTGAAATGATTCTTCCACCTGAGATAAACCCGGCTCGTGCCCAGGCGGTCTTTGCTTTCGACACCCCTGGAGGTAGAAGGGAGCGCTCTCTGAATAGACATAGCTGAGGAGACTCTGGTAATGACATATTTAACCATTCTCCAATAGTTTTAATCATTTGTTTCCAAAAAGGACAGACCATGGGGCATACCTATTATTTTACTTTCGATCCCATTGAACAAAAACATAATATTACAGAAACACGTCAAACAAATTGGTGATTCTTTTTCAAAATTGTAATTGTCGTGTCACTGGAAAGGCCTCTGGTGAACAAATTCCTCCCCCGGTGGATTATCTGTGTATTACATGTATCTAATTGTATACATCAGGTTTTTCAACAAATAAAATGTCACACTGATCATGTAGAAGGCTTCAAAACTCATGTATCAAATACTATACGTTTGACATTACAGGGTTAAATCTACTGCAGCTCATACTCTCATATATTCACCTGGATTAGATGTAGATTTGATGAATCAATTATGAACATGCACAAAATGGAACATGATGCCAAAGTTTTCTAGTATCTGTTTTGCCTGTTCACCCTTTTCAAGTATTTTTACTTAAGTATTTTCTAATTGTTTTGCAAAATAACCAGCTGTTTATGTGGGCACGAGGCCCAAACATCAATAAAAATACCCATTTTGCTAAATATCCACATTAGAGTGGATGGGGCATTACAGCTCTCCAAAATACGGGTCAACGCTGAACAATAATAGCATAAAATGAGAAGAAGACAGTCATTTTGGTATGATTAAATAGTGACAGCATAATTATGGACATCATATTACAAATCAAACCACAACTTAATAATAAGCCACTTTGATGCCACTCATTATGTGCAATACAATAACACGACTACATTCAGCTACGCAATCTACTACTACAACATAAAGAGCAATGACTGTAACAGAACGTGCAATATTACATGTAATGTGTAATAATCTGATTACAGTCATTTTTCCTCATCTTCTATGTTGGTTTATTATTATAAGACAATTTAAGATAAGATAAAATAAGATAAGACTTTATTGATCTCACCATGGGGAACTTTCGCAGTTGATGCAGCAAAAATACAACACAGCAGTGCAAGAGAAAGGCAGGTTGAAAAAAAATATAAAAGAAAATGAGGAATTTGGTATATTCTGAAAATATCAAATTTAAATGCCGTTTACATATTTACATTATTATTATCCACACTTTGCTCTATTTTCTATTTTGTGTGTGCTCCGTTTTATATTTTCTCTATTTTTAAAGGTCCCTGTTTTAAACATTCCTTCACTACGGATTTGTGCAATTTGCAATTTGGTTCATCATACTAAGTTAGTTAGAAGTTTAGTGTGTATAGGTTATAGTTGTATTCTATTTTTTTTTTATACTTTTATATATTTTTTTCTACTACATTCACTTTGCACCATGGGGCCTTATAGTCTTGTAATTTCAGTTTTCTGTATGTGAAGCACATGTGGCAAAAACTAACAATAACACTTAGAAGTTGAATGATAATGAATAATCTGGAATCATAAGATGTCTGCATCCTAACATCCTAAATCCCTCTAAAATCTACACAGTGGGCCTTGAACAAACACAAATGTCATCAGTATTAACACACAGGTGTTGGATACTATTATGCAATGTTGAACCCTGTTATCCAACTTTGTGTACAGTGTTACATGGATGTTTACATCTTATGTTTGCTTATGGGTATACATGCATATCTGCTGTGTGCCTATTCTCCCCTTGGTGCAAACAAACACTCAGATAAGTTGTCCAATAACAATTAACACCATAACTTGCTTGTATTTACCTACACACTGTAAAATAGAATTATTGTGCTAATATATTATTGTGTTGGAAGTGCATCAGTGAAAAGAAAACTCCTTCCTGCAGAGTGTGTACAACACTTTATGTCGGTCAACTGTTCCATCTTGGGTTTTTTTGTCCTCATATTTCCAGAGGGCCAACGTGCTGTTTAGTGTCTTCCATCTTTATGGGTTGGTTCTGCTGCCTGTCACTACCGGATCAAGTGCCCATTTGTGCATATGTGACGCTACTTGGACAAACAGCCCCAAAATGCATTGGCAGAGATGTTCAGAGTCATTCTGTACTGCAGATAGGTGAACTGCATTTTAAAAAAATAAATCAGATTAATCATGATTATGGATTAATCCATAGTAACACATTTATCATGACAGCCCGAATACTACTACTACTACTACTACTACTACTACTACTACTACTACTACTACTACTACTACTATAATGTATTATTATTACTACTACTATATTTTCAATAATGTCGTAATGTCAATGGTTTAATAAGAGATAGTGATTTGTGAAGAAATTTTTTTTAAAAAATCACACAGCTAGACATAAAGGGAGAAGATTACATCCTTCAGATGGACAAGACATGGTGGTGCAGTGGTACGTATGGGTGATTCATATCAAGATGATCCCTGTTTCGAAGTCTACATCTGCTACAGTCTACACATACAAATGTTTTATTCAGCTTTATAAATGTTTTAGGTCAAACTACTACCCCAACAGCTCAACTAACCAACAAATCTGAGTCCAAAACACAAAGACAGAAGTACACACAACACGTGATATTTCATTGAACCAACATTATAGACAGTTGTGGAAAAACTTATTAGACCCTCAAAAACAATGGTTATGCAACCAAGTTCTAACTCCTGTGTGTATCATGTGACTAAAACAGACAAAAGAAAACATGGAATGCCTAAAAGCACTGTTTTTTCAGTCCAATACCATAGATACTGATGGAAGAACTGAAGTGATTTTGGTTTTTATCAAGAAAACATGGAAAATGGATAGATATCAGCTCTGAAATTAAACTACTATGAGCTATTTTTGTTGTTATTATATTTGTCCAAACAAATGTACCTTTAGTTGTACCAGGCATTAAAATGAACAAGGAGTTGAAGGAAACAAGGATGGTCTAATACATTTTTCCACAACTGTACATTAGGAGAACAAGTTGTGTTTGTTTATTTGACGTAAAAAAAAAAAACAAAAAACTTTAAAGTAGCCTTTTCACTCGTATTTTTAAGTTGAAACAACCCGTAATATTTTGCAGTGCAGTGTACCAGCCTGCAAAACTGTGACAGTCTTATCCCTGCTCCTGAAACCTGACAATATTTAGACAGACGGGCAAATGGGATTGTCACACAGGTTCCAAACAAACTTAGACTAATGATAATAATCTACGATCGGGCGGTAAATAAAGTGCAATAGATCAGAGTGTGCAGGGATGATATTTGTAGCTGATCATTATCTTGTCAGAGACGTGATATCAATTCTATTTCAATAAACTAACCCTCTTATACCCGTATTTGCCATTTCACAGCTTTGATTGAATTCATTCCCACCAGAGGCACACACCTCATGAGCCAATGCAGCAGAATTAATGGATATAATCGTACACGGCGTTCTTCTCACAGTCACAGATGGACGTCACCGATGGAGCACACAGGATTATAAAGGCATACACAGGTATTGTACCTTTAACAACCACTGCTCCTTTTTTTAGCTTGTCCTTGTAAAGCCATTTTATTAAGTTGTGAATTTGTGGCTGCAGGGGTAGGTGGGACCAGGGGAGAACTGTATCAGCGTCGAATCAGGGGCCAGAGGTAGGACAGTGAGGGTGGTTTTACTCCTCATCTGTCTTTGCCAACATTTGTCTTTTGGCTGCAGTGCTTTCTCTTTTCTGGATTAATGTGGCCCTTTTTCAGTCTGAAATGAAGCACTAGTCAAACTTTAATTACAGGTCGGGGATAATATGGTAATAGTGTTATCATAAAGTAAACAATAAAAAGGAGATATCAGATATAATAGTTGGTATTATCACATGGAAATGACATGAAGTTAAAATGACTAAGTATCACATTATAAAAACAAAAAAATAAAAAGGTGGGGGCTGCTGTGGCCCAGATGGCTTGAAAGTTGGTTGGAGAGTCGGCTTGTGTGTGATAGGATGCCGGTTCGATTCCCTGGACTGGCAGAGAGTTGCTGATGTGCCCATGAGCAAGGCACTTAACCCCCCCATTTGCTCCCTGGGTGCCTGATATGGCAAGCTACTGCTCCTTGAATGCAGTGTGTGATGCATGTATGCATGATGTAGGACTGGGTAAAAGGCAGAGGTCATATTCCAGTGTGTTGCATGTTTACGTGGGAACCTACTGACAAAATAAAGATTCTTTCTTCTAAAATTCCAACATTCCCCTTTTGAATGAATGTTGTGTTTAATGCCGTTATGGTTGCAATGATTAATATGATATTAAACCAAACATCAGAGGTAACAAACCTCACAGCAGTTGAATTCATTGCAAAACTCATTAATATACTCCAGGGAAAGTGAATGTGTGTATATTTAGGTTTGTGCAGATGTTATGACCCTCGGGCATATATGGCCCTTTTCCACTGCACATTTTCGTAACGGCTCTACTCTACACGGCTCGACTCTACCCCAATATGGTCCTTTTCACTGGGGGTTGGACCTGGGACCCGTTATGATTTTTCGTACCTGTTTCAGAGGTGGGCCTAGCCGTGCCGAGCCGACACTAAAATGTCACGTGAACAGTGCTGTCCACCGATTCGTCAGAGGAAATGTTGTCATACGCGTGACGAAGCTCGGGGATCTGAAATGATCCCCCGCCAGACAGACCTGCGTCTGTTTAGGCGTTTTCAGTAACAATAAACCACAGCAGCAGTACCGCATCCAGTGACTCCATCGTTGTTGTTTACTTTACTGACCGCGGCGTAACACTTTATTAGTCGCCTGAAAACAACGGCATGTCTGTGTCCACTCCGCCAACTCCACCCACTTCAACTAGTCCCGACTAGTAACGACTGGCAGTGGAAACACAACCGTGCCGGTCCGACAAGTGGGTAGAGCCAAAGCGTGCCGAGTAGAGCCGAGTAGGGTTCGCAGTGGAAAAGCGCCATCATAAGTATGTTGGATGTATATCCTCCTGAACACAGGGTGGTGTTTTTCCACTCTGTGTCTCTCTGTGTTTGTCTGTTTCGTGTGTTCCAGGTGGAGGAAGGTGATTGGCTGCAGCAGCTTTTTAAAGTGGAAGCAGGTGGAGCCCTTTCTCTTCCCTTTCTTCATGCTGCCAATTGGGTCGTCGTGCAGGAGTATTATAGGACATTGTTAGATCATTTTTGGATCTTTGTAAATATTGTAAATAGGGTGAGACTTGATGTTTTGGTTTTATGTTCAGTTTCTGTAGGGGAGGGAAGCCATTTTGTTTTCACAGTTTTCTCCGGTTTTAGGTTTAGACGTTTCGTAATTGAAGTTATTTTTTATTTGTTAGATAAGGAAGTTTTCTGTTTAAGAACCATTTTGATTGTTGTTTTGGCCACGCCCACCCTGACACCTTTTGTTGTAATAATAAATAATATAATCTTTTTTGGACTCTATAGTAGTTGCACAACCATTTTATTTGGAAGCAGGAAGAAGGAGGGGAGCCTCTTTATGTAATGCTCTGGTTCCTTTATCCTGGGATGTAACAGCAGATGACAACAACGCACAGTTAGCACCCTAATGTTATCCTGGCGGCTAAAATTAAAGCTGCGTATAACTGTGTCTGTCTTGTGTCTGTGTTTGCGTATGACTTTTGCCAACAAATTTCCGAAAATGCCCAAGTGACATTCCGTCTCTGTACCGTGAGGGAAGACATTCCGATGCGTAATGACGGAAAGACTTACGAATTCATGCTACTTAGGCTGTGACTCGGGTTTTACAGATTTAATGAAAACTTGGTGACAAAAGTCATTTGCAGCTTTAGTGTAAAACTAACCTGACTCGTTAAAAGTACTGTCGGAATAGGGGTGAATATTTCCGTCACACTGCATGGGGATTTTGTTGTTCTCCTTCTTTCCTCTATATGTGTGTTTTTGGGACTGCACCCTTGCTATGTGAAAAAAATAACCATTTTTCTTTTGCCATTTAGTTTTGCAGGGATATTGTAATACCATCACAGCGTCCTGGGGTCAGAACCATAAACTAGTTCAACAATTAAGAATAATTTTTGCCTTTATCCAAGAATAATCATGTCTATTCTATTGTCTTTATTCTAATATTCCAAAATAAATAAATAAATAATAAGCAGAAGGTGTCTGAAAAGAAAAGAAACTCACAAGATCTACCCCGCCCCCCCCAAAAAAACCAAACAAACACAAGTGGTGATTAAAATGTATCATTAATATGCTGTGCGCACAAACACATAAGGTGGTATTTCCTTTACACCCCCCAGGAGAGCTTTAATATGAGCACAGCTTGACAAGAGAAATGACAGATGACAATAGTCTTACTATCACAGGAGGAAATCTGACCTTTCACATGAACGCAGAAATATGCACACATACACACAAAATCTATTCTGAGTGACATTTTATATTTAACCGCAAGCCTTTTCTAACCATCACTTCATTATCACAACAGTCATGGCACCCAAGAGGTAGCACCTTCCACTATTCAGTATTATCCAGTACTAACCTGCATGTATTATATGGTCATGTATTATCACAAAAATAGACCTAATTGTGTTTTGTTACAAGTAAAATAGACTTCGACTTAGTTTCCTGTCATTCAATAAACGCATCGTCAGCACATATATTAAACGAGATGTCATTGCATGGCTCAGTGTCATGTAGAATAAATAAATAGATAGAGTAAAAACAGCAGCATGAAACTGTGTAAAAATCTAAAGATCAAAACTAAGAGCAGTGCACAATTAAAATCTACAACTTCAAATAATAGAAAGGAAATGGAAAAGGATCATTTATGATATATTACAAGCCCTGTGATGAACTGGCGACTTGTCCAGGGTGTACCCCGCCTTCGCCCTTAAGTAGCTGGGATAGGCTCCAT
>JAQQZY010000020.1:17871207-17884589 GCA_030068375.1 Ostorhinchus rueppellii
TTTTAGACATTCCATGTTTTCTTTTCTGTCTGTTTTAGTCACATGATACACACAGGAGTTAGGACTGGATTGCATAAACATTGTTGTTGATGACTTTTGATGGTCTAATCATTTTTTCCATTACTAAGTATAAAGACTACACACTCAGAGGTCACTGAGGTTACGTCGTCATAACTGTCTCAGTCCACATTGTGTTTGGAATATTATATTTACATGTAGTAGTTGACATCTATGTATATTTTCATGTACGTTATTTTAGCCCCTTTGGTGGTAGATACGTCCACCTACGAGGCAGGAACAGCTTATTCATAAAACCCACATTTTGTATCTGTTTAACAGACATGCAATTGGGAAAAGTAAATACTGTGAATCTGTTTCTGGTTGGTAACAGCAGGCTGAAAATATGTCTCAACAGGTTATGAATTTGGTTTTGATTTATGATGGATATTATCAAGCCGTTTTACCACAACATCGCTAAAGATGCAGCATATATATAAATATATACATAAAAGTACTTAAGGACAGGAGTTGCTGCTGCTGCTGCTTGCTTAGTCTACATCTACCTATAAGGATGATTATAATCCAATACAACATTATAACCTCCGCCAAGGAGGTTATGTTTTTGCCAGGGTTTCTTTGTTTGTTTGTTAGCAACATAACTCAAAAAGTTATGGACGGATTTAGATAGAATTTTCAGGACGTGTCCACTCTGGGTCAAGGAAGAGATGATTAAATTTTGGAGGTATTTTGAATCACCGTCTGGATCCAAGAATTTTTTTTAAAGGATTCTTTATCACTGTGCGATAGGGCATGGTGGCACAGAGCTGCATATGAGTTCAGTCAGCCCCACCTAGTGGAGGAACGTACAAACACTACCTTAAAAAAAAAAAGTACAAACACTACGAACACTACGTTGGCGGAGGTCTGCGCTCTCCGAGTGCTTTTCTAGTTAGAATATGTATAAATGTTTGTACAATAGAATGGCATTTCCTTATTCAGAAATATGGTGCATTCAATAATTATTATGATTGTAGCTGATTTCTGTCCAAAATGAATAGAAGTCCAATATAAGTACTGAAACAGAAAATACATGAGATCAGAATGTTGGTAAAAGAAATGCTGATTAGACTGCATTTGTGATTCTTCTTAAATAATTTAAGACACACTGATAAAGTACTTTGTGGTTTGGTTGGTTTTACCCACATGAGTTCCCCTTAGCGCCCTCTGTTTCAGTCAATCATCTGTGCTCACACCACCACACATCCGACCCTTTCTAATACAAAAGGAAAATGAAGCATCCATTTTGGATTTTGTACAGGTTCAATATGGATCACACACCGGCTGCTGTTCTTGTTAGTACAAAGCCCGCGGCCAAAACATATTTCTCAAAGCCTTCTGTATTTGCGAGAAATCCTGCAGGGGTTCCAACCTAACACCTCGACGTGGCATTGATGAGGAGGAAATGGTGAATCTGCCTGTGCATGAAACAGGACCTTGGATGTGCCCTCAAAATACACCTTTAAAGGCAATCTGCTTTCCACAAAAAGGGGTCAACCCAGGCAGGGAGATAAATAAATTGCTTTGCTTCTGCTAGTCAGTACACTCAACCAGGTCCAGGAAAATATATGACATCTCACTTCACATACATGTAGATGGGACAAAAAGCTATAAACCGACTTGAAAAACTAGAGTGTGGAATGGAAAAAGGGAGTAAAAACATGCAGCATAGTTCTTACATCATGTATAGAAAAGTGAGGAGAAAAGTGATTATGAGGGATGAGAGAAAAGGAGAAAGTAGGGGACAAGAGGGGGATAAAGTCTATACAAGGACTGAATCTGAAGAGCAGATTCTGGTCTGAGGGCTGTAATGAAACAGCAGAGGCTGATAAACACAGCTTGACTGGAGTTTTCACGCCTTTCTGCTTACAGCTGCGGTTTGCTCGACTGCACAGAAAAATACCAATTCTTCTAGAAAACATCTGAAGGGACAAGTGGTGTTTGTTATATATGCTGGGTTTGTTTAGCTTTTGGCGGCATCACACGAGGCCGTAATTATTATATATGTTAGAAAAGTACAGTCGCAGACAAAAAAAAATGATTAGACCATTAAAAGTCATTAGAAATAATGGTTATGCAAACAAATCCTGACTCCTGTGTGTATCATGTGACTAAAACAGATAGAAAAGAAAACATGGAATGTCTAAAAGCACTGCTTTTGTCAGTACAATGCCATAGGTGTAAGAACTCTACACTCTACATTGAAAAAAGTTAAACATTGAATCAGCTTGAAAATTGTTCTTCAATAGGTCACACACATTAAAAGAAATTGAGTGAACCAAATGAAATTTCATTAAATGCATTCATTTTTTTTTATTGTAATTTAATTCTGTTCACTCAACTATTTTTTTTTTTTTTTTTTTATGTGTGACCTATTGAAGAAGAATTTTTAAGTTGATTCAATCTTTTACTTTTTACAGTGCAAGGGTTTTGGTTATTATCACGAAAACATGGAAAATGGATAGATATCAGCTCTGAAATTAAACTATATGAGCTATTTTTGTTGTTATCATTATATTTGTCCAAACAAATGTATCTTTAATTGTACCAGGCATTAAAATGAACAAGAAACTGAAGAAAACAAGGTTGGACTAATATTTTTTTTCTGCAACTGTTTGTTTCCACAGTCTTATACTCTGACAGTTTTTCACCAAACTATGCCCGTGTTGTCTTGTACAATTATTTGTCAAAGTAGCAAACTTCATATCTGTAAATGATTGCAAAATTCTGACAAGATCAATGAATGCTTGTTTTTTTCCCCAAAAATAAGATCCTGTCTACCCTCTACGTATCACAAAAGAACAGAATCATCCATCCATCCATCCATCCATCCATCCATCCATCCTCTTCTGCTTATCCAGGGTAAGGTCACGGAGGTAACAGTCTAACCAGGGATGCCCACAGGCGTTCCCAGGCCAGCCAAGGGACACAGTCTCCCCAGTATGTCATAGGTCTTCCCTGGGGCCTCCTCCTGGTGGGACAATACATGACACTTCCCCAGGGAGACGTCCAGATGGCGTCCAAAACAGATGCCCGTGCCACATCAGTTGGCCCTTCTTGATGTGGAGGAGCAGTGGCTCTACTCCAAGCTCCTCCCCGGTGACAGAGCTCCTCACCCTACCTCTAAGGGTGCGCCCACAGCCACCCTACAGAACAAACTCATTTAGACCGCTTGTATCTGGGATCTTGTCCTTTCGGTTATGACCATAGGTGAGAGTAGGAACAAAGACTGACCAGTGAATCGAGAGCTTCGCCTTTCGGTTCGGCTCCTTCTTTACCACAACAGACTGATATGATACAATGTCCACATCAGTGCAGACGCTGCCTGTCAATCTCACATTCAATCCTTCCCTCACTTGCGATCAAGACCCCGAGATACTTGAACTCCTCCACTTGTGGAAAGGCCTCTCCACTGACAGAAGCAGCTTTACATAATTTAAGGGACATAACAGAGAAAACAGAATATGTAACTACTGAAATAAAAGAATGAATTTGCTGAATTTTGACAAACATCCATGAACTCTAAGAACTCTGTTAAACATACATGAGGTTGCACTGAGACAACCCAACCTTGGTAGGTCCATGTACACACCCATACTCTATAAATACAAAGATGTAAAGGATATGATCACTGGTACTGGGGGCTTTAATGTTCTTATTATTGTCATTTTATTTGTTATTGTTAACCTCACTAACAATACTAGAATATATGAAGATACCAGACAACACGCAACCTAATCAAAGACATAGTTGTTGGAATTTTCAGGTCACAGTATGCTCTTGTACCAACTGACGCTCCATTAAGCAGCTGCTCACAATGCTTTAATTAAGTAGAAATCTGTATAATTACTTCTTTCATTTATCTTGCATGTAAGATAAACATTTAGTTCCCATACCTTCACCATCTGACAGAGGTGACAGCGAATTCTCCTCCTGTGTTTTCAGTTCAGTATCTAGTATGGGACACCAGATGGCGAACCTGAAGGTTGTTGCCCCTCTGTTGTACCTGCATGCATTATTCAAAGCTCATTTATCACAGGAAAAAGTCCCAGTGTAGCCACATTAAACATCCAGCGGCTCGTTTGTTAATGCCTTATTTATGCTTTCTAAATACAGAGCGAGGTTCGATACTTGTACAGACCTCTGTGACCTATATTTACCCCCCTGTGAATCCCCTGCATATTTTAAGAGCCATCATTTTATTATGTCACACAGTTATGCTACATACCGTCTTGAAGGGAAATGCATACATACGGAGGAGCTGAACATGGCATAACCCATAATGCAATGTGCAACATTCTACTGATGCTAGTGATTTATCTTACTGTACGGGAAAACACTGCTGTACAGTCAACCGCAAATAAATACTATTGATGAATAATGGATAAACGGCTACATTTGTCATTGCTTGTATATTTAAGATAAAGATGCATGTGATTTAGAAGATTTACAGATGGTTTAAATGCACATATGGCTGCATCACACTGAATATTTTCCTCTTTTATCAGCCTTTACTTGGTTTTTGTTGAACAATGCAAAGAGGATTGGATAAGGGTTAAGCTGGGTTGAAATCACTTTGATTTGTGTACATATACACACATACACACCAAGGTTATAATCGTTAATGAAAACGAACGAAATAACAAAACTAAAATTGAAAAAACATTTTCGTTAACTAAAATAAATAAAAACTATAATTAAAAGAAAAAAAACTGTAACTGAAACTATTCTGCATGTTTAGAAAATTAACTAAAACGAACTGAAATTATACTGTTGATGAAATGCCCTTCATTTTCGTCTTTGTCAATCAGCCTTTTGGATAGGTATGAAATCGCTTTATTTTGCTCAGTTTTACGTGAGCACGTGAACGCACCTCATTGTCCGTCACTTTTCAGTCTAGTCGGCTTCTACTCAGTAACTACCTACATGGAAACAAAGGGTGGAAGAAAGCGGCAGAGTCCAATTTCTTTGAACATGTCTGCGAGACAGATAAAATCAAGTTTCCCGTGGTGGAAACAGGTGATAAAATATGTGGAATACTTCTCAAAGGAAAAGGAAAAAATCCCACTTCAGAAGCTAGCAGCAGACGGCTAAGGTGAGTACCTGGATAAGCTAGCATGTGTGAGTAGCTCAGTACCTCGATTTGAACCAGTTGTTTTCCCCCAAAAAACTGAATTCAAGGTTCTCCCCAGAAATTTGTAGTATCCTGGCGGCAGCCACCGGGGGCGCGAAGGACCGAAGGTTTCGCACGGTCGACTGGGGGGTAGAGGGAGCGGCACACCCTTGACCGGGGGTGTTGGTTTGTACAAACGACGATCTCGCGCCGGCGGGGGGGAAGATAACGTGTCAGGAAAAATAAGTATGGTCGTAAAATAAGTAGGGTTTTGTGTCACCAAGAGTCTGTATGGATCATTTAAAATGATTATATTATTCGGCAACTGTTTTGACTATTGATCAATTGGCTTAAGTCATTTAAAGGGGTCATATTTTGCTAAACCCACTTTTATTAGTCTTTGGTTCATTTATTTGTGTATTTGGACCCTAATAGTTCATAAAGTTTGAATTTGAACCCTCCAGGTGCTGCAAAGCTGTCTTTATATTCATTTTTGACAAAACTCAAGTAGATTTCTACAACCTGTTTTAATTCCAACATAATGTGTTACATCCGTAACTAGTTAAGTCATGACATTTATACATAAAAGGTCAAGACTTCCATCGAACATTTCTTCAAGTATGATATAATTGTTTATCAGCAGCAGTGGTTGTAGTAAAAACTGAAAATATGTCCAAACTTTGAGGTGATTACCTAAAAATGTTCAGTTGTTGGTTGAACTAATGAACACAAGTGGCTCAATGAGACAGAGAGCATGTTCAACATCCTGGAGTGGGTGGGGTATGAAGTGGCTCATTTAAAGGGCCAGAGCTCAAAGCCACCTTTCTGGTGTCATTACTCAGAAATAGGGTTGAAGATGGACCTGTGGAGTTGAATTAATGATGAATTCAGACCCAAGCAGAGCATTTACAGTTTATATAGAGCACAAGGAAATGTTTTAAAATGCATAATTCCATTTTAAAAAGCTAAATATCCCTCCTTTAAACAATGTTAGCCATTGTAGTCTATGACAGTAAACAGAAAATCTTGGCAAAAAAACAAACAAGAACTTTGATGAAAATGGACTCCACTGCAATCTGATATTTTATATACAAACTAAATAATGGATTGAGATATTGACTCAACACTGAAAATAATTATTTTTTGCAGCCCAGTGATTGACAGAGGCTAATTTAGTCACATATATAATCAGGATATTGAATATTTCTACATCATACGAAGAGTCATGCATTCGATTGATTCTGCTACAGTTATTGGATAGATTTGATCATTTTACAGTTAAGGATTTTACAGATTATCCAAAGTATATAATCAATGAAGATTAATATAATTGATTACTAAACATGATGGGGAGAGTAAACCAATGCTCATTGTCCTGGTTTTCACTGAAACTGACCTTAGGAATATGAGAATATTGATACACTGTAGGGGCATACCGAACTCAGTGTTCACGACCCCTGTGAAAGCAAAGGTAAATGCTGTGTGTATGTTTGTAAATGCAACTGTGATGCATTGTTTTTTTTTTTTTTAAGGTTGTTTGTTGTGTTTTGTGTCGGCAAATGTTGTTTGAACATCTTATGGTGATATAGTAATGAAAAGGGAACTACTATCTACTGCATCATTTCACTGTTCTATACTATAGCATTTGGTGGTGTCATTCATGGCCTGAATTAATAATTGTAAACTCAGGGAGGAGTTTACATTTTTTTCAAGTTTTCAAACTGTTGCACTCCCATGGGCCAGAGCAATTAAAAAAAAGTTGCAATAGTTTGGTGTGTAAAAAAAGTGGTGCCAATGAGAAATATTGCACCTGTGTCATTTTTATTAGAATATTCATAAATTCTATATAAAAAGATCAGTGCAAATTACTAGATGCAGTTTGGCTGGTGTTCAGAACGGATACCTACAGATAAACTCATCTCTAACTCCGTGATTCCTTCTCTATCTCTTACCATTTAAAAAAAAAATGCATGAAAATGGAATAAGACGAAAGTAGCATAAAATATGTGAATGGTGCAACAAGACAAAACGAAAGGGCATCCTGCTGCTAGTTCTGTTGCAGACATTAAATCTGATTTGCAGTATATTGCTTTTTATTTTATTTGAAGTCAGAGGGGTTTAATGGTCTTCTCGTTATATTAATATGAAATGATGTTCAGTTCACTTTAAATAGATGCAGGGGGGAGAAATGTCCTTCACAGGCTGACTTTTATACTTTGAGTACATTTCAGAGTCTGTACTTTGTGTGACTTCTACAACTTTTTAAGGAGGTATATGTTGTATTTCTACTCTGAAATATTGAAATATGGCCCAAATGTATCAGAACATTCAGAATAAAGAGTCCTGAAGTCCTGACAGATTTACACCACAGGGTCTTTGGCCAAAGCGTCATAAAGTGACAAAAGGAATAAAAATGGAGGTTGATCCTGGAAACACAGTGTTTCTTCTACACAGGTGAGATTATGAGGTCTATGAAGGTAAAAAGTTATTATGTGATGTTATTAGACCCAGACTGAGCTGTGACACTTCTGACCTTGTTTGGATGATTCCGAACATTCCGTTTGTGTTGTCAACATAGCTATTGACAATACAAACTGCAGAAAATGGAAGTGGTTCGAGGTTTTACTGTGGCTGGTTTTTTTTTTTTTTTTTTTTTTGTCTAAAAACAGGGCTAAGCTAACAGAGCCATAATATAGGTATCATCTAATGAAAAAACCTGCCTGATTTTTACAAAACAGTGTTATTTTGAATAATATTTCACCCATAAAGACCCAAATAACTAATTGTGACCAAAATTATTTACCAATATAAAATGTTTAATAAGTTCTGATCCACTGATTTTGTGAATGCATGTGAATAATTGGTTTAAAATATATTTTGTCATATTTTCACAGTTATTTGGATGTTCGGAGGCCCCATAGTTACCATGGAAATGCTGTCATCTTCTACAAGATGATTAATTCACCAGTAAAACCCATGGAATTTAGTCAGCGACAGTGGATGAACACACAGGGTTTGTGTTCAGTTAATGATACATTTTCTTGAAAAGTCCCATTTTCTTAATTTTTCTCTGTTTCTGATATTATGACAGTGAACTGTAATCTGAGCTTTTATGAACATCTACATGACCAGTCAATTAGATTCGGGAAAATACCTGATTGTTATTGAAGGAACACAAAATACAAAGGATAATATTATAATGAATGATGATAAATTGCTTAAGAAAGGTTAAATAGAGAGAAAAATTCATTTGGGAACTACTGGAAAAGTAACACTTGGTCTTTAGGGGATAAGATTGAGCTTTCACTGTTGTATATTCTAACCATGCAAAGCTGACATCACAAAATATGGAGCCATATTGGCTGCTTTTTAATCCTGTTTCTGTCCAGATGAATATATTCCAATATTTGCCCTTATTTTTAGATTTGTTTTGGGCTCTACCAGTCCTTAGAGGCCATATCTGCTCCATTATAATCCTCAGACATTTGCTGACTTGCTCTGTTAGCCATTTGGTCCATGGAAGCTGCACACAGCGGGTTGTTTGATGAGAGTGGTTAGAGTCAACCTGAATAGTAATGTGGACTGTTAAGCCAAAATAAAGGCTGAAAACACTGTCGCTGGGGGGGCGTAAGAGTTTGGTGACATGGATTTATGCAACAATTTTAATGTTGAAGTCATTTTTCATCAAGCTGATTGGACCAGGACGTGTTTTTAACAGTTTAAACATCACAGTGTGTATTTTATCTAAGGATGTAAATGTTAAAAGAAATCACATGCATCTTTTAATGCATGATTTTCCATAACCCAAAAAGACCCAAACAGCTACTGGCAACCAAAGCATCTACTGATCAAAATGGTTTAATACCTGCTGATCTGCTAAACCTGTCAACATATGGAAATAACTGTTGTAAAATACAGTTTGTCATCTTTTCATGGTCATCAGATGTGACCCATTTGGACATTCAGAGGCTCCATAGTGAACATGGAAACACCATCATCTTCTACAACATCGATAGGAGGAAAGTCTTTAGCCATGACAAATTTACTTAAGTAAAGTTCCATGGTTAAAGATGTTTGTTTATTTATAGCCTAGAAATTTAGATCACGTAGCGACACAAAATATTCTTACCGAGCTTGTGGTCTAGCATGGCACAGTAGGAGCCCATCATTGGTCCAACACAAAGTATGTCGGACCAATGAAAACGCTCTGTCTGTGTAGCGAGTCGTTGGGGCGGGCTTTGTACAATGACGACAGGGCTGTGCGAGGGTGAGATAGCAGAACAACCATAGAGAGCAACAAAGATGGATGTGGCTAATGAACCACGCTCGTTTGAATCTACTTTTGTCATCGATTTTGGAAGAGTTCGATTTGGGCTTTTCTTTAAAAGTTGAGCAGAAAGAAGCACTCAAGTCATTCGTTTTAAAGAAGGGTGGATTTGCTGTTTTGCTGATCGGCTACGGTAAAAGTCTAATATACCAGCTGGCTCCACCTGTAGCTCTAAATACGTCACACTGTCGGTTGCTGTGAGTGGTCATAGAGCTGACAGGAACAGTTTGAACGACAGCAGTTGAATCCACCCACAGGCTTCAGCTCTCTCAGTGGTCCGATTCCAGACTATACAGTTCAAGTATAGTTTGGCCTGACAGGCTAGTTTATTTAAACATTGAACAAAAGTCACCATGTCCAAAATGATTCATACCCCAGTGATACTTAGATAAAAGCCATAGAATATTTAAATAAAGAGTTTTAACATTGTAACTTTACTTAAAAAAAATTAGTCATGGCTCCAGACTTTCCTCCATGTCCTATTTATGTTAAATCTGAATTGAAATACTAATCTGTAGCAGAAAAAATAAAGAAATTCCTTGTATTTGACAGGGGTATGAATAAGTTTGGGATTAATATATGCTATTAGTATATGCTAATTGATTGTGGAATTTTAAAAGTGTGGATGCAATTTTAGGGATTTCCAACACGACAACTAAACTTTTTTTTGAGGAAACACCACATTAGACTCAAATTATTATTCAAGTAGTTCATATTGTATATAGTTCAGCATTTAGCAGATTTTAAAAAATGAATTAAAAGTAAATCTTATTCTACTTATACTTTCCTTTAACCTACAAAGACCCAAACACACACCACTGACTAAAAAAATCTACTGATCTAAAATGTGTAATACCTGTTGATCCAATAATCCTATCACTACATTTACATAACTGGTGTAAAATACAGTTTTTCATCTTTTCATGGTAATCAGATATGACCCATTTGGATGTTCAGAGGCTCAGTAGTTACCATGGAAACACTGTCATTTTCTACAACACTGACTCACCAGTAAAATCCATGGAGTTGGATCAATGATAGTGGATGGAGATGCTTATTTTTATTTTCAGTTTTTTAATTTTAGTTCTTTGCTGTCACGTTTTCTTCAGTTTTCCCTCTTTCTGTTTTTATAACCTACGAATCTACTCTGAGATTTAATGAACATGATCGATGAATTAAATGTTGGAAAATGCATGATTTACACTAAAAAAATGCAGACTGCAGACAACCATATTACAATAAATGGTGATAAATCACTTGAAAAAGGTTAAATATATAGGAAAATTCATTTGGGAACTGACAAAAGTAACACTGGGTCTTTACAGGTTAAATGGTTTCTTTAATCATGTAGTGATGGTTTATGAAGGATCTGGGATGAAACACAGATGCCCTTTCAGTTAGAGTTAACATATGTCCTAAGGAAAGGTATTCATTTTGATTATCTCATTACAAAGGGACCTGTCAGTGGGTTGGATGTATTCAGCAGTGAGTGAACATTGAGTCCTCGAAGTTGAGGTGTTGGAGCAAAATTGACAAGGGTAAAGATCTGAGCAAGTTTGCCTTGGATGAAATTGTAATGACCAAATCACTGGGTCAGAACATTCATTCCTGTTCTTGATAAATCTGATCTGCACCAACATATTTGAGTGTAAATCAATTGCTAATTGTTATTAGACTGTAATTTAGGTTTTTTTTTTTTTTTTTGCATATTATCTGAGTGAGAAATAACTAGTATTATAGTGGGTTAAAATGTGAGAAAACATCAGATTAGTAGCATTAACAATTAAAAATCCCTATTTACTTGACCATGACAATAAAAACACTGATGACCAGAAAATTACAATAGAAAATAAGAAAAGACAAGTGGGACCAATTATTTCCTGAGGGATATTAATCACAAGCATAATTCAGTCATGAATCCTGTATGAAATGAATATGAAGTGAATGATTACCTCTGACCTGCTTAGCTAGCATTGGAATTATTGGAGTTATTGACTACATATTAAGAAGAAAACATTCTAAATGAAGTAATATCTGTACTCTTCAGGTTTCTAGAGGAATCTCATACACTAACAAATTGATATTATGCAACAAGGTTCTGCAGTTTAGTTGAATGTGTTGGAATTCCATAAAACACAATGTAAACATCTTCTACTATTCATCAACACATTACAAGGCGCTTCTGCAGAAAAGTATGAGGATCTCAAAGGGTTTGTCTGAGGTTTTGTGCTGATTTTATCATCTGATTAAGGCCAGAATAAAAATCAATATCCATTTACATATATGTATGGATAAGTAGAATATTTTCTCTGCATTTTATTTCCATAATACAGCTTTTCCCCAAAGGTTTTAAGTTAGATGTGCTTTTTAACCAATTAAAGTCAAAGACAAAATATGCATTTCTGCAGATGAAATATATGGTTTATAAGTTTGTTATTACCCAAAGGGGAGGCAAAGGGTATTGTTTTTGGTTCGCTTTGTTTCTTTGATGGTTAACACTGCAGCAGCAAATAAATTGGTTAAATTCATACCAAATTGCGTTTATAGATTGCCAGTGACCCGAAATAGATCTGATTACATCTTATGAAAAGTAGGTCAAAATTAAAATTTTTAATGCATTTTTAAAATCTTGTTTTTTCCTCATTTACTGATAATGGCTGATATGTATCGATGCCGTCTGTCTATTCTGACATCAGCACACGCATAGACATGATGACATCAGCCGGACAGATGCTAAAATAAGCCACAGTATGTGCAAGGGGCGGGGTTTGTTTGTGCCTGGCACCAGTTGTTTTATATTTAAACTGACAAACTAATTAACCAATGAAGGCAGAAGTTTTACAGGGCAGAAATCCTATGAAGATGCTGTGTCAAGTCTGGTTCAGAGCTATTGAGAGTTACTGTGTATCTGTTGTGCTTCCACTGCATATTCATTACTTTAATTGTCCCTTCACATGCTTATTATTAACAGCTGTAGTCTACTGTTAGTAACACAGATGCTTGTCAGTTGCAGTATATATTACAACAGCAGGACGGTGGCAGCCTGTGTGTGCTCATCTGTTCAGCTCAGACAAAAAAAAGCTGTAAAATGTAGAAAAATCCATTGCCTTTTGTCCCACTATACATTAAACAACTTCTCTGAAGTTGGTGCTTGGGCTACATACAACGCTAATGGCTATATAATGTATCTTTACATCTTGTTAAGTCATGCTAACTGCCACGCTACTATCTCTAGATCATTATTCTGGCTATTTGAGATCAGATTTAATGTTGTACAATGTTATACTTATTCCACTGTCGGTAAAGTCAATTTGAAGCTTGATTAATTGATAGAATTTGTGGATCAACAGGTATTAAAGGGGTCATATTATGAAAAATTGACATTTGAGCGGTTTCCTATCAATGATAAGCATCTTTGGGCTGTCTACAACTCCTCCAAGTATGAAAAAAATCCGTTTTGTCAATCTCCAGTTTTCTCCTTATTTCTGAGAAATGAGCTTCAAACGGGCAGATTTGCACTTCTGTGACTTTGTGACGGCAGCAAGTCACAGAAGTGCACTCGACCCGCCCCCCTCAGGTTAGTGGCACCGCCTCTGATAAAGCTTTGCCACACCCACAGAAGCCCTGTCATTTTTTTAAAACTTGTAAACGCTCTGGTGACAGGAGGATCAGGAAGAAAGCATTGCTCTGTTTCTGGCTGCACAAATGAGCATCCCAGTGTTTTTTTTGGCTCCGTTGTCCAAGTCTTTGAGAAGACAGTGGATTACTTTTGTTTTTGAAGGACATGTACCGACCGCAGTTCCACAAGTGCTATATGTGTGTGCTAACCATTTAGCAAAGGACTGTTTTCTTAATGAAAGCCAGTTCAAAGCTGGATTTGCCGCA
>JAQQZY010000020.1:17951657-17963837 GCA_030068375.1 Ostorhinchus rueppellii
ACTCGGCACGGTTCGACTCTACCCCAATATGGCCCTTTTCCACTGGGGGTCGGACCTGGGACCCGTTACGATTTTTCATACTTGTTTCAGAGGTGGGTCTAGCCATGCCGAGCCGGCACTAAAACATAACATTTACAGTGCTGTCCGCTGATTGGTCAGAGGAAATGTTGTCATACATGCGACGAAGCTTGGGGATCTTAAATCATCACCCCAGACAGACCTGCGTCTAAGCGTTTTCAGTGGCAATAAACCACAGCAGCAGTACCGCATCCAGTGCCTCCATCGTTGTTGTTTACTTTACTGACCGCGGCCTGACATTTTATTTGTCACCTGAAAACGACGGCGTGGCTGTGTCGACTCCGCCAACTCCACCCACTTCAACTAGTCCTGACTTATAACGGCTGGCAGTGGAAACACAACAGTGCCGGTCCGACAAGTGGGTAGAGTCATGTCGTGCTGAAGTGTGCCGAGTAGAGTGGTGTAGGGCTCGCAGTGGAAAAGCGCCATAATTTTCCTCTTCCACAACCTACAATTTTCCTTTTTTTCTGCTATTACTGTAAGTACATGTATGCCCTTTTCATTGATATTCCTGCATGGGGTCTCATCTCTTGCGTCAAGCCTTGAACCAGGTGTCACATGTTCCCTGCTGCTTCTACTGAGTCACAAACTAAATATGGCTGACATCACAGCGACCTCGTCCTGACCATACTTTGATAGTCTACAGTCAATCATGTGGCCCTCTAGCTGACCTATGGTGAGGAGTCACAAGCACTTGATGGTGAATTAACGCATCAGGGATGTCAATGGGGTACGTGAGTCATCAGATGAGAGCTGAGGGCATCTTATTCCCCTCTGGTAAAACACGAGTACCATCCATTCATCTATCTACCATTCATTATGATGGATTTAAGCCTCCAGAAATGTTCCGCCCTTTTTTAACTCTAGTGTTTAAGTTGGACTGGTTTGTAAATCAAAACATAGTGATGATAGTGTCTTCTCAAAGTTAATGAAGGCCAGAAAAAACTATCATAGTAGTATTATTATATTATACTTAGCTTAGTGACTTAACTGTTTACTTAGGCGAGCAAGAGAGTGACCGAGGAGAGCAAGAAAAGGTCACGAAAAAGAAAAAAGTAAGCTCATTTTCTGATTATTTCACAGCGATTGTGTTCCTTCCAAAAAGTGGACAAATATCTGAAATGCAGCCTTCCTCCTGTCCGTTCTGTTCTGACTGAGTGATAGGTAAACAGGTGAAGGGACGATTGAGAGGATTTAGCCCCGAGTTTAGTCTCTCAGGCAGAACTTCGCTACACTATAAGTTATAAAGTGAATGAGAAGAGCAGAATGAACCAGCATCTCTTCATTTTTCTGTTGTTTTACCTGCATATATCGTACACCGCTGCACTATGATGACTGTGCTGCTGGTCAGATCAGGTCAGATGTAGAGATGTGAGGTTTCCAAATGGTTCAATAAATTAGAGATATAGAAATATTACCACACACTGAGGTGGATTACTGTTGTACAAATCTATATTTTGCTTTTGTTTTCTCCTCAAAGGAATTTCTAAAGGTTAAAAAAAAAAACCCTTAATGTTCAGATATGACCATAAAAGCATGTTTTACACTGGGAATCAGAAAAACAGCCAGATCTAAAACATATGATGTAAAGAGCATCTCAAAGCACTGTTTGTCGATTTTCCTTTTCAGACACTAAGGTAACACTTTATCTCACAGCAGCTCTTGTTCAGCTGGGTTTTGTGTTGTTTACTGTGTTTAAATTTACAATATTGTTTCACTGTTTCTAGACCTTTGTGAATGTTTATTTTTGTCGAATGCTTCATCAATATTTATGTTGTTTTGTCGTGTTTTTTTTTTTTTTTTTCAGTCTAACCAGGGACACAGTCTGCAAATTAGCTCTTATACATACAAGTCCTCTATACAGTATACCACTTACATATATTTATTTGTAATATTGCTTGAATGTACTGTCTCTGTTAAATAAAAACTTCCATAAAAATAAGTGGTGCCAGAAACTACAAACCCCACCTCTCACTCATATTTTGCCAATCATAAAAGGTAAATGGGAACATTTTAAAAATTCATAAATAACTTTAACTTTCATCTACTGTTCCCAAAATGTAATGAGATCTATTCTGGATCACTGACGATCTGTAAAACAGATTTGGTATGAATTCAAGTAATAGTTTTGCTGTTACAGACATTTGAAATTTTTAAAAGAAAAACAAAACAACAAAAAAAAAAACCAAAAAACAAAAAATCGTTAAAAATGTTGTACTTTGACCTACTTTTCCCAAAATGTAACATCTACTCTGGGTCAGTGGCATCTATAAACCTAATATGGTATGAATTTAACCAATACTTTTGCTGCTAAAGTGTCAACAAACAAACAAACCAAACCAAACCAAAAACATTACCCCTCACCTCCCCTTCAGGGGGCAGGGTAATAAATAAATATGGGCATGCATATTAATGCCATGTAGAAACACATAGAAGAGAAGCTGGCAGTAAAAATCCTGCTGATCCTCCCTCCATCTGCGCATTCTCCAAATATCAGCTGCTTCTGCAAGAGTTTTGGTTTGGTTTTTTTTCCATTATGGACTCATTAAGCCCTACAGTTAATGTTTAATTATTCTTTTTATTATGGAAAGCTTGACCTTGAAATGCAGTGCACAAAGACAATTAAGAAAGTTGTTAACTGTTGTTCTTCTCGGGCTTTGAGAGACTATACTTACTTTATAAACATAAAAGATGCCTTGCTAAAAAATTAAAGCACTCTGCCTTAAAAATAGCAGTCTGAGCAGAATTACTATCTCCCCTCTTCAAACAGGCTTTTCAAGCCCTAAACCTGTCCTTTTAAGATGCACCGATAAAGGAACAACAAATAACGTTCTCCTTACATTTTATCAGCCGCTGCTACTGCTAGTGAATGTAAAACCAGCAATACAACCTTGTTGTCTTGTTTACCTACCATAAATTAACTGCAGGCATCTCCCTGTTAATAAAGCTGAGAACACACAAACAAAGGTTATACACACAGGTTACACACACACACACACACACACACACACACACACACACACACACACACACACACACGATCTCCAATAAAAGACTGGCTTCTCACTTCTGCAAAGTCAGACTAAAATATTTTATCCATAAATGCTTGGGGACCCAGAGCACTTTGCATGCCATATAAAATTTCATACGCTGCCTAAAATCATTGTAACAGAGGCTATAAAAAGTCTCATTCAATCACAAAGGAACACTGTGTTCCACCATAACTCACAGGGATTGATGCAGGATAAATACAGTGTGGTAAGCAGATTTGGTGATGTCGAATATTAGTAGTGAAATCTAGTTACATCACCTTTTTTCTTTTTTTTTCTTGGACAAGTATATTTGTAAAGACCAGATAAAAACATCCAGCAGAAAACAGTTGAGAGAAAAGAAGTGAATAACATGAAAAGTAAGACTGTAAGGGGAATTATTATTAATTATTAATAATATATATTGACTGTGGTTCATATCTGACATGCTGGTTGCACAACCACTACAGCAAATCAATAAGTTTCTTCGTATTTTGACAAGTGAGTCATTTCTACAGCAACTGATCAAACTCCATCTGCCAACAAACACCATAAAATGAAGCTGACAAGCCTGAAAAAGCAAATAAGTAGCTAAGCAGTATTCTTGAACCGTCACGCATGGGCAGTGGAGCACCCATTGTACATCTCACTCTGAAAAGACGACATATTTCTTTGCTTTGCTGACAATAAACATAATATTTGACTTAAATTAAGACACATTTACAGTGGGTGCAAACAGTGGAGATGATGCCCACAGCAGACCACCATATATGATGATTTATATTTAATCATCAAATGATACAGCTGATAGCACAATGAATTGCTTGATAAATCATTCAATGTGATGGCTGTGAAAATATGAAGTCACACATTTGTCTAGCGCATAGTCAGGTCTAAACGTGATCTGAATTAATCAGTTATCGAGCTGTGTCTTTGTTAAATCCAGTCAGTGTGTATGTTTGGAGCTTTTATTGTGGAAAATATTTAAGTCGGATTAGACGCAACATTAGCTTGAAGAAGGAATCAAGAAACAAATCAGTTTAGGCTACACATGATCATGATGTAAACATGATTTTATTGAGGAAACACCATAAACTAGTGTCACTGCACCAGCTATTAGTTATTTATTTGAATGTGTTTAGGCTTATTTAGATGTGATACTAAATTGCGAATGAATTAAATAGTCACATTTTTGTAAATTTTGTTTGTTTTTTGTGATTATCTCATTTGAGTATGGGCTAAATATTCCACTTTTTTATTTGGTGGTTGTTTTAATCAATATTTTTATGAACACTTATAAGGTGTGTGTGTGTGTGTGTGTGGGTGTGGGTGTGTGTGTGTGTGTGTGTGTGTGTGTGTGTGTGTGTGGGGGGGTTGCTGTGGCTGGTGTGTGTGTGTGTTTGTGTTTGTGTGTGAGGCTTTGTGTAGCACTGTGAGGGCACTATGAAGGTGTAGAAAATGTGCCATATAATTGCAGTCCATTTACCAAAAACTCCTAAAATAAATGTTTAACTTTGACCTACTGTTCCTAAAATGTAATGAGATCCATTTTGGGTCTCTGGCAATGTATAAGGTCAATCTGGTGGGAATTCAGCTGATAGTTCTGCTGCTCCATACGTGAAATTCTGCCCATTATAAGTAAATAGGAGGGGGGGGGGGGGATTTGAACAATTCATAAAAAAATCTAAATTTTGACCTACTTTTCCCAAAATGTTATCAGATCTATTCTGGGTCACTGGCAATCTATGAACCCAATTTGGTAGGAATTCAACCAACAGTTTGGCTGCTAACGTGTTTACAAACAAACAAAGCCACCCAAAAATAGTAGCCTTGCGTTCCCTTTGGCCATCCATGCTACGGTTTTGATTCAGTAAAAAAACATCAATAGAAAAAACAGTAGTTTTTTTGTTAGGCTTATGCACAAAAGTTTACGATATTTACCAAATGTTGAAAAAACATTTGTCCGTAATGTCGGTTTTTCCATTAAATCACACATACAATGATTTGTTTATTTATTATTGCGAGATGACACAAGAAGCCATTCCATTAACATGGCAGCGAAGGTAAATATCATGTTAATTTACAGATATATTCATTATTATTATATATTACCCCTCTATTCCGTACTAAATTAAAAAAAAAAAATTTGGTTTCCTGGTGTGTCCACACATATTGCACCATATTTCTTTTAAAAACTCTTTTTCTTTACTTGTTGTAACGTCCGTCCACATCTTTGTTTTTAAATTCACATGACTTTGTGGAAAAAAAAAAAAAAAGTCTTTCCACGGCAGTTTTGCATAATATACAGTGGTATCTTAACTTACGAAGGACTCTTCCTACAAAATTTCCAGGTAAAATCCTTTATGGTAAAATACTGACTCTAGTATCGAAAGAAATTTCAAGTTACGACAGGCACAATTATTACATCCGCTTCCACTCGATGCACAGGATATGAACAGAGCTGCTCCACCATTGGCTATGGCGCGGCCCCCTGGCACACAGTGGGAGGTCCCTCTGTGTGTATGCTTGTCTCACGCTAGAGTGAATAGTGAAGCAGGAAGTGCGGACACGTTTTCGTCAGCTTTCGTTCACTTTTATTCACTATGGGACGCTATGGGTCTTTTATTCACTGTTATAGTTTAGAAAAATGTATGTCTAAATTTTGGGGGGCTTGGAATGGATTAGGGCATTTACATCGAAAAACACGTCTCTACTAATGTAATTACCACTGTACCCATTTCGCAACACCTGAAAAACCACCTCTTGCCAGAGCAAAAACTTTTAATGGAAACACAAGAGTTTTGGCAAAAATTTCGCTTTTCCATTTATGCGCACATTATATTTGCGATATTTGAGGGTCAGCGGAAAAGCGTCTATCGTGTGCATTTACCTCGTCTTAACTGAAACAGCGATAGTACAAGCACAGGACAGCGTATTAGCATGGTCTGTGGAATGACTCTAAAGGTCAATTTCAGACACGAGCAAGTCACAGTGAGGCATGGGGGATTTGTTTTAATATCATGCATAGCTCGACAAAATTATACCGCAGAGGTGTTTGAGCAGCGTTCACAGCGTCAGTGTGGAAAACCTGTACGATTCCCTTAAACCGTGTGTTAGAGGGCGGTCACGTTCAAATACAGCGTTTGCACAAAATAAGCCCCACTAAAAGCTTTAATGCCAGACGTCTACCTGCCCCCTCTCACCTCTGTCTCCTCTCCAGTCGTTTCTTTTCCCAGCTCCTCCTCCTCCTCTACATTTCCCTCTCTGTGAGCAGTGCACTGACCTGAACCGTGCACTGGTGATTGCCTCTGCAGTTCAATGTGGAGGTCTAATTTCCAAAGCCCCATGACTATTCCTGGAGGTGCTGCTCCAGCGTGATTGATGCTTTATAAAACCTTTTTTACAGTTGTGACATTTCAGTGAAAACAAGTGGGGTCTGAACTTTCCATCTGCTCAGTCCGACCATCTGTACCTCCCACCGCACACTTCGCCTCACTATGGCCTATTTGTTCTTTCTTTCTTTCTTTCTTTCTTTCTTTCTTTCTTTCTTTCTTTCTTTCTTTCTTTCTTTCTTTCTTTCTTTATTTATTTTTTCCACCTCACCATGCTTTCCTCAAGCCTTACCATGACATGTCTTCGTCCTTTATGAGATATTATTTCCACATCTTTCCACCTATCGTCTAGTATTTTTCCCATATATGTAAAAAGATTAAAGGGGAGGGGCTAGAACAAGAAATGTGTTTATTACTGAAGTCAGTCTGTTTTCTTCTGGACTTCCTTTTTTCTTTCTTTTCTTTCTTCCTTCTTTCCTTCTCTCCTTTCTTCTTTCCTTCTTTCATCCCTTCTTTCTTCCTTTCCTTACTTCTTTCCTTCCTTTTGTTTTTCCTTCCTTCCTTCCTTCCTTCCTTCCTTCCTTTCTTCCTACCTTCTTTCCTTCTTTTTTCCCTTCCTTTCTTCTTCCCTTCCTTACTTCTTTCCTTCCTTTTGTTTTTCCTTTCTTCTTTCCTTCCATCCTTTCTTCTCTCTCCCCTTCCTTTTCCTTTCTTCCTACCTTCCTTCCTTTATTTCTTATTTCTTTCCTTCCTTTTGTTTTTCCTTTCTTCTTTCCTTCATTCCTTCCCTTCCTTCTTTCCTTTCCTCCTACTTCCTTTCTTTCTTCTATATTTCCCTTCCTTTCCCGTCATTTTACTCATTTTAGTCTTTGTTGTGCAGCTGCATTATTCATGTTTTTCCTCGTTCACAGTCTCCAGTTTCAGAAACTTGCAGGAAAACACTCATCTGTGGATACCTTTTAAGGTTCCTGTTATTGTAGCCGATGCTAGAACCTACTAGTCTAGGCATGTACGGAGCCACTAATCATAGTATTCACATGAAATCACTGACCCATGGTAATGATCACTTGGAGCGTAAAAAACTAGGCTTTTTCTTTGCGTAGCCAGAGTTATTTTCACTGGGTTTATTTAACGTAAACGGTGCATGGTGGTTGTTGGAAGCACTGACTGAGAAGGAAACAAGCCCAGGTTATGCTTCTAAAGAATCCTGCCTCAGAAAGAAAGCTCAGACATAATAATAATAATAATAATAATAATAATAATAATAATAATAATAATAATAATAATAATAATAATAATAATAATAATAAATGTATAATTCTCCTAACGTTGCCATACAAGTGAAGACCAATCACACTAGTCCCACATCCACAGCACCACTGTCACATCAAGGCACATTCTTGACCGATCTACACCAACATGGACATTTAGCAAATAAATATATGTATTAGGTCCCAAATAATGACATTTTAAAAAATAGTTTTCCAGAGTGTTTCAATATTTCACAACATAGCAGTGGTGCTGTGCTGTGTCCAGTGTTGACCATCATGTGGGAGTGTTTTTTTTTTTACCCTCCAGGGCTCTGCTCAGTCACATGACAGAAAACTATGAATAGGCTACACTGTGGCCCCTGAGTCCCAATTATAAATCCATGTGCAGACTTGGGTGTTGGAGTATCGGTTGTAAAAACACCTTGTAGTTTTCACCTTGCCAGAGTCCACAATCTTCAAGAGCACTGAGCACTACTGTCGAATCAAAAATTAGATGGGTGCTTCCATCATGACTGCTAGTGTGTACGCCCATAGAGTCATGGCCTATGTGTATAATATCATGCCGGCAGCATTTTGCGAAGCGTGGCTTGGACAACTAAGCAGGTGACCTTTACATGAAGGAATGCATGTTCAGCGTAGGTGGAATATATTCAGCCTGTGGGATCTCCATGCATTGAGTGCACTGAACATACTGTCAATGTAAAGTATATTGGTTTGTTATATTACATATTTGGACAGTAACAGCTGACCAGTATCTACTACTTGTTTGGGTTCATACCAATCCTTCTGTTAGAGTAGAGGGGTACATCTATGGAATAATCTGGACCAGAACTTTAAAATGTCTTCTTCAATTTGAGCATTAAAAAGAATGTATACATCTACTAGAATAACAAAATTTTGAACATTATCTGAATATGTGGATATCTATTTAGAATATAGAAGAATGCCTGAAAGAAGACATTATTGTAATGAATCAATGATATAATATAAATTATCATGATTAGGAGATATTATTACATTTATTAATAATTGAATTTGTTGTAAATATTTAAAGTGCATGTAAATATTATAGTTTATATCAAAAACGGTCAATTGTGTAAATTTGATTGTGTGTAAAGTGACTATAAAGAGTGTATGTGAATGGTTTGTATGGATGTTTGTGTGTTATTGTAAAAAATATACAGGAAAAAAGTGTGCTAAAGCAAATGAAGTGCAATTAATTTCACTATTAGTTTGTAAAAAGGGGGTGGAGTCTATAAGTTATACTTCTTCCTATTCCTTACAAATGTTTTTGAAGCATGTTGTTTGGCTCTGTCTTATCTGATGATTCTCAAAATAAAACTAAACAAACTATGGTATCTTCTTAATGTGATTGACTGCTTGAGTTTGGCCTTTAAACTCATACTCAGATATTCACCACAAAGCTTGTATATACATTTATTTGTATATACAAGCTATATTCAGCTTCCAGGGCGGTGCTTTGCCTGTGATGAGGCTGAATATACTCGTACTCATCATCTTCTGCTTATCTGCGACCCGGCCCCAGAGGCTGAATATAATTCCAAGTAAATATCTGTCCAGATAATAGCCTTGTTCGATTTTGCATTATGATTTGTAGTTGTTATGAAAACACGGCTCCCAATATATATTTAGAAAAAAAAAAATAGATGTCTCGGTCCCTCTTTTTGGAGGACATGCTAACTGACACCGTAGGTTTACAGCAACTGTGCTAAGCTAAAGCTAAAAGCACTGCTCCTAAAACAGGAAAAACTGGAAAATTAATGAACGGATTTTAACAATTTTTTCAACACTGTTCTAACTCTGGGAGAGGCCGTGACTGACTTAATTTCATTTTTGAGTGGAGTATTCCTAAACAACAGTCCTGGTTTACAAATGAATATATAGCATGTGTTAAGTTATAGCCCTGTGATGAACTGGTGACAGGCCCTCCCCAATGTGCCCCCACCCAACTGTATCATACTAGACCGGAACTACTGTACATCCATAAATGGACGTCCATCAGTCCTGGTGCATCTACAGTCTGTCCGTCCATGGGAATGGATCTCTCCTTCACTGTGGTTCTCTTCAGGTTTCTGAAAAAGAGGGTCTAAAAATGGGGGACGCGCAGAGCATTAATCCTTTTCCTTCATCTACTGTTTATTTGACTGTTTGTTTGTTTAATTCAGTAAACCCCTGTGAGGCAACCATGTTGTGATATAGGGCCCTACAAATAAAACTGAACTGACTGTCCAGGGTGTACCCCACCTTTGCCCATTAGTAGGTGGGATATGCTCCAGTGACCCCTGCAACCCTAGTGAGGATAAAGCAGGTTCAAGGAAGGAAGGAAGGAACTTTTTTTGTACCCGGGCTGCAGTGCACTTCTCTGAGGATACTATGTTGACAGCTTCAGTTACTCCGGTCCAACCATCTTTTATTTTTTACCATCATCACCCCTGAGACACTTTTGAAAAGTCTTCCTTTTCCGGCTTCTACCTCAAACACAATTGATACAATTTCTGTGGTTGTAAAGTTCTTGTGCTTTTTGCCTTTTGGTGCCATCACTTCTAACAAACTGAGAAATGTACTCCTTCTCTCCTTGTGTACCCACTTCCTTTATTCACTTATCAACTCTTAGCTAGCAGCTTCCTTATATGGAGAAATGGGGGCGTGGTAGTATGTTAATCACATGCGAATCACAAATTGTGAGCATGCACCGGTCAGTGTAGAACATATACTATGCAAATTGGTGAGAACGAAGCTGGCGGGTGCTCAGGTGTCATGAATCCCACGGTGATTTTGCGTACACACTTATTTTGTGCGCAAAGTAAGAACATTTCCACACACATATTAGTGAATGAAGCCCAGTGAGTTTACCCGGGGCCACAGTTTCTCATATAATAGTTCAAATTTGGCTACATTTTCCTTTTGAAACTCCAATCTGTGTATTTTCAAAGACAAAATACGACGACGAGTGGAAAAACAAGTATGTCTCCATCATCACCCCACACTTCTACATATCTGAAGTTGATTAAAAACATATTCCATATTATACCGTCTGCTCTCAGTGTTGTTCTTTGAGGCCTCCCCATTTCTATTCCAAGTACGATACTGTCGACTCACACAGACATCACACAACAGCCAACTATTTCTTGGACTCTTCTCCCCCCGTTTCCTTTGGGAACAGACTTGGAGCTCATTATTGAACAATAGCCTGAGCCCTTTCATAGAGCTGATTAATCTGCCCATTGTAACAATGATGGTTTTGCAAGATGTCAAATGCCCACTGGCTTTCCCAACCCAATTGGCTGGAAAAAATGTCACCATTGTACATTTCTGCAAACCAATATGTATAATCCCAAACTTTATGCACTAAAAATACATTTCATATGATAATTACTGCCAAAGTTGTGTATCCATATTTTAGGCAGTTCCTCCAGAAGTAGATTCATCTAATTTTACTCCTCAGACTAGAATTCACATCAGGACTCCAATAAGTTTTTAGGTTTTGGAAGGTGACGGAACCTTTTTCTCAAAGTCACTAAATCTCTTTCCATTGTCATGTCAAGAAATGTTGATACGAAACAAGTTTGTCTCAGAAATTTAAAGATTATACATGTACAACAGTAACAAGTGGTTAATTTTTTTTTTTTTTTTTGTTTTAACATGATTTTCACAATTAATTCATGGAAGAAAAATCTGTTTTAAAGGTTGTTCTTTTTTAAGTTATTTATTTGTATTTATTTATGTTGTTATCTGTTCTTTTTTTGAGGAACTGGGATCTTGAAAGCAGCACCGACATATATAAGCTCCAGATCAGTTCATTTAACTTCAGCTGCTCACAAACTCTTACACTTGAGAGCGTCCTCTGGCTCAGTTGTACGGTGTAGTACGTCAGCTGTGCGACACAGGACAGAAAGGTTTATTTGCCATTTGTGGAACTTTTGTGCGGTTACTCCTCGGATCAAGTAAAACAAGGACACAAGACAACCATAAAATCCTATAAAAAATTAAAATTAAAAAAAATGGAAAAACTATACATATACAAAATATCTAAATGTGTTACGGTCTCAAGGGGAAAAATATACCCAAATGCTTTGGGTCTTGACAAATGAATTGAATTTTTAAAGGATTTGTTTGTTTGATTTTTAAGTTGAATTCATGACTGATCATAAACCCTGCCTCACTAGCGCCCCTTAATGTGACATCTCTATGGAAAGCAAATTAAACATGCAAGTACAGTGGTACCTCTACTTATGATTTTGTTACACTGAAATTATATGACAAGTTACATATTTTATTAGCCTTGTCATGATACACATGTCTCCGAAATTTTGTACAGTGGTACCTCTACTTATGAAATTAATCCATTCCGGAAGTAGTTTCGTAATTTTTGTTTAGACATAAATTTTTTTCTAAACTATAAAAATGCATCCAAACCTCTAACAAATACATAAATAATAAAGAATTAAA
>JAQQZY010000020.1:18007869-18021868 GCA_030068375.1 Ostorhinchus rueppellii
GCTGGGATAGGCTCCATGCGACCCCCGTGACCCTAGTGAGGATAAAGCGGGTATAGAAGATGAATGAATGAATGATAGAATTAGTGGATCAACAGGTATTAAACAGTTTAGATCAGTCGATGCTTTTGGTTGATGGTGGACGTTTGGGTCTTCATGGGGATAAGCCAACATTTAAATTGAACACATTTACCGCAGTAGATGTTTTAATGGTAATAGTTGATTAAATTAAGTGGTAGATATCCTACTTAATATTGTCACGATCTGCAGAAATAGCATAATATTTAAGTAAGAAAATGAAGATGTCACTAGTTTATGTAAATCTCTGAGACCACCGGTGACAATAAGGAGCTACATTTTCACATATACATTAAAAAAAGAATAAAAACATAGTTGGGTTTTGGCAGTGACACCATCATTGAGTCCAAGTGAATGTTTGTCATTCCAGACATATTGCGTTCACAGGAAATGGACAGATAAAGCACAAACACAATGCCTTCAGCTCTGGCTATCACCGGCACGGAGGCTTAAAAAGGAATTTTCAATTACAAAAGGCTCTGTGAAAATGCAGCAAACTCTTCCTCGTGTCCCTCCTCTCCCTCGCTGTGTGTTTCTGTTGTATCTGTCATTCCCGCCCTCGCTGTGGGAAACGCGTGGTGCTGATGTGTCTCTTGTTGTCGTGGCGTCCTGCTCGGTAACAAAGCGGCGGTTTGAATGGGATGACAGGTCGTGAAAATTTCATCAGCATGAGAAATGCTGGTTTTCCCCTCAAGTTTCTGTTTACTGCTATCAATAATTTGTGAACAACAAACAGCAGATGTCTCGCCCCTAACAAAGGCTCCGTGTGTGTCTCTATGTGTGTGCACGCTATGATTTGTTTATCTGTGTTTCTGTGCATATCTGAGCATCAGAGTGTCTGAAATCTGAATGTCAGCCT
Source organism: Ostorhinchus rueppellii (assembly GCA_030068375.1). NCBI lineage: Eukaryota > Metazoa > Chordata > Actinopteri > Kurtiformes > Apogonidae > Ostorhinchus > Ostorhinchus rueppellii. The sequence goes on from JAQQZY010000020.1 coordinate 18,008,804, forward strand.
ATGTTTTAATGGTCCAGATGTTCCTCAATGCTCGAAGCAAACAAGGATGGACTTTTGACCACCGCTGCTAATTGTGAATTAATCACCTTATTACCATAGATAGTTGGCAACAACAGGAACACCCACAAATGTCACATCCGGTTAAATCCAAGGGGGAAAACAAACCAGTCTCTGCCATTAGCCATAATGCCTAAGTTGCGGTGTGCCCTTTTCCACCACAAATAAACAAAAAAAATCACCAATTATAGTTTTGCATTTTACCAAATAATAAAGCAGAACCACAAAGGAGGAGAAAATGGCTTCAAGTTATCAGAAGAGAGGACGAGTTTGACAGATTATCTACCCAACAACATGACGTATATGTCTGCAGTCAGTACTTCATTTCAGGTCAGTTTAATGTCACGTTAATCATTTCCAAACAATCGTAGACTATCGCTGCATTTCCACCATGTGGTACCAGCTCAACTCGGCTCAGCCTTTTTGCGTTTCCATTACGAAAAAGGACCTGGAATCTACTACTAGTTTTTTGGTATCGCCTCCGCTGTGGTTTCAAGTGATGCCAAACAGTGACGTATAAACACTGCAGACCACTGAGTGACCCGACGGTTCTCTCTGTGACCCACCGTTTTACAAAACACATGCAGAGGTAGACAGTAAATATAGCGGTACATTAATCCCCATGACGACAGCCCAAAATTACACCATGGTCGGTCAAGGAGATTCAGTTTTTGGTGGCCGATGTAAAAATTCAGACGCGACAACACACAACAAGCGACTTTTCAGCAAATCTGAGCAGACGACACGGAAAGAGTCGAGCCGAGTCGAGCTGGTCCCACTGTAGAGGAAACATGGCATATGTCAGGAGTATCAGGAATATTAGATTCAGTCTTTAAACTCCAGTGAACTTTGTACTACATTTGTAATGTGTGTAGATTTCCTCGAACATGTATAAAAGTACGCATTCAGTACCGAAGTAGAAGTACAGATCCTTGTGTATAAAAGTCTGGTAAAAGTAAGAGTACTAATTATATGGTTCCTACACGCTTGAAATTTCTAAACTCCATACTTTTTCCAGACCCTAATTTCTAGATATCTTGGTAAAAACATTCCAACTAGTCTTTATATTTGGTTTTATGAGCCAGTCATCTGAGAATTGACATCTACCCACTATGAGTTCAGCCAACGACCCTACAAAGCATGTTAAAGAGGTCGCTCATGAACAGTGTGTGGACACCACCTGTGCGTAGAAGCAGCAGTGAAACGTGACGAGCCTGGGCGGGCCTTAAAGTGGGTTGGACGAGGATAAGAGCAGAAGGCGGGGCATTCAACTTGTCAATCTGCCCAAATGTTTTCTGGGATGTGTAGCCTATTGTATGTGCTCTAACACAAACATTTTAGCTGCACTAGCAAGTGCCTTAAAAACAGATCGATCCTTTTTTTTTTTTTTTTTTTTTAGATAATCATAATTTTATGTTTTAGCAAATAAAACAGTAGTAATAGTCTTAGAAACATGAATATTTTCCATACACTTGTTTCTGTTTTACATATTTTTCCAAACTTGGAAATTTCTAAAATCAAATTCCATACTTTCTGTACTTGCGTAGGAAGTTTATTGAGAACTACCAGTATATGTGAAAAAAAGACAAGAAAAAAAAAGAAAAAAGTGTTGGCTCTGAAATGTACTCCAAGCATAAAATGAAATCTAGCCCTCTAAAGGACATTTCTATTGGACCAATAACAGTTAGATTACAGCCAACTTTTGAATCAGTCACCAAGTGTTTTATTTATTTTATGTTACATTTATCATTTTGAGTCATTTTAAAGAAGAAAAACAACTTGTTAGCATTAGCAAAACAAGTTTCAATTGTTTTTACAGTGTAGCAGATGGGGGGAAGGATTGTTTACCCCCTCAGGTGTCCCCGCCCCCTAGCTGTGATGTCACTGCCTGGTGTATCTATTGTGACTGATGGACACACAAATGAACTCATAACACTTGTATGACAGTAGAGCGGTGCTAGTGATTGCGTTATGATTCTAAAACCTCCTCCTGCTTGTGAGAGAACATTTCAAAGAAAGTGGGTGAGTTTAATATTTCCAAACCACCAACAGCACATCACTAATTTATGGCAGTTTTCAGCATTTACTAATGTTCCAGCTTGATAGAAAACAACAATACTTTCTTTTAAGTGTTGCACGCTCTTTCATCACACATGTACGTACTGACCTTGCTTAAGCGTGTGATAAATAAATAAATTAATAGATAAACAGATAAATAAATAAATACAAAACACAGACTTATGCTGAACACAAAGATGCATCAGTGTCTGTGCCACTAATTTGTCAGAATGTGTCAGAATTGACTCTGATTGTCAGAACAGCTCCAGGTGAAGGTGGAGAACATGTGCAACCATCATGGTTTTCCGTCTTCCATGTACTCAATAGACACAGTTTTATAATGTTGTTTTTACACCATCACTCAGGACTAAATTATCACCTTCAACAGTTCAAATTATTTGACATTTATTGACTGAAATAAAACAATTATCGGGGCTATAACACATCCCTTAGTGATCTAAAGCAGGGTTTCTCAAATGTGGGTACGCATACCCATAGGGGTACTGAGAAGAAGCTCAGGGGGTACATGGAAAAAATACATTAAATAAGTCATCATGTACCAAAGCCAAAATAAATAATGACCATTAATGCTGAAATATAAAACACAATAGATGCATTCATGGGTCAAAACACGGTATTTGAAATCTCTCTGACAGCAGATTTTAGAGACAATTTCACAGATTACTGTTGCTAAACGAGCCACATTTTTACTTTTAAATTAATTTTTTGCTTTAGTTGGACCATGAGGGATTATTCAGAACAAGGAGCGACTTTATATTGAAATAAATGTTGGAATGTCGATCAATTGAAGTTGGCTCTCTGACAGGACATTACTGTGTTTTGACCCTAATATAATAAAATGAACACTCCTGACATTATTTCATTTTGATATTTTATTATTATTATTTTTGTTATTGTCTAAGCTTTGGTAACATTTTAAGAACTTTTCTATTTTATATAATTCAAGATTGAGTTTATTTGAGTAATTAAGTCATTTTTGTTGAAGAAAGGTTAATTTACTCACGCAATTTTCTTATCAATGGAGGGCACAGTTTACCTTTGCTCATAAGGATTTTTTATTTGTAATATATTGAAGCTTAACATTTGTGTGTTTGGAAAATTTTGAAAATAAAAATAAACATCTTGTGTATTTTTTTTTCAATCAAAAATCCTGAAGTGAGAGTTGGGGGTACCCTACTTGGCTAATATATATTTCAGGGGTAGTCCACTGCTCCATAGAGTTCAGATCTATTAGTGAACCAAGGGTGAAGTGAAGCTGCCTCTGTGCACATGCACAGTGGACATCTAATGGTAAGACAAGTGCTGATGTGGTAGTGCAGGTCTTCTTGGGAGGACTATGTCTTAATCCACTGCTTGTTGTGTTAGTGTGTTAGTGGGAGACCGGAGCAGCTCGAAGCTCCAATCCCTGACCTTTGGCTCCCACATTGAACTACAGCCACTGATTACACACCATGTGGGCAACACACACATGCAATTATACTGTCCTCTGTTCAGACACACACACCGTCACATGCACACAGACAACTGCACCTGTACACGGTACGACACAACAAGCGCACAACATGAGCTCTAGGTATCATAGCAGTACTGCTGAGGCCCCTGACAGTCTAATAAATCTGATGTCAGGGGTGATGCACTCTGCAGCAGGACAGAGACACATGGAAAGAATACTGAAAATAAGCCAAAGGAGAGAAAAACAACAGTTTTGAAGGCCTTATCAGGAGAAAACTGTTTTCAGCTAATAATGACAGTAAAATATTACAACACAAATAATAGCAAGATGTCTTTCCTATTATGATGAGAAGGAATCATTACGATTCCATGCAAATCTGTTTTATCATAAATACATGTAATTGCCCAATAGATAAAAAGTGATGCACCACATACAGTTGTGGAAAAAATTATTAGACCACCCTTGTTTTCTTCAGTTTCTTGTTCATTTTAATGCCTGGTACAACTAAAGGTACATTTGTTTGGACAAATATAATGATAACAACAAAAATAGCCCATAATAATTTAATTTCAGAGCTGATTTCTATCCATTTTCCATGTTTTCTTAATAATAAACAAAATCCCTTCAGTTCTTATATCAGTATCTATGGCATTGTACAGATAAAAACAGTGCTTTTAGACATTCCGTGTTTTCTTTTCTGTCTCTTTTAGTCACGATACACACAGGAGTTAGGACTGGATTGCATAACCATGTTTTTGATGACTTCTGATGGTATGATCATTTTTTCCGCAACTGTAGGGGCTTTATGTGGAAACTGCAAATCTATGGTGAATATGATTTTATATATTAGTGTTTAAAGGTACGGTAGGAGATCCTGGAAAAATGAGTTCAAGCAAGCTACATTTTGAAAATACACCATTCAAGTCCAAACCCCTTCCTTCAGACTTCCCCCCCAAGGCCACACCTTCAGAGGGATTGTACTCGCAGAGGGGGGGGAGGAGGGAAAAATGGCAGTTGAATTTGATAATCATATCACCATTCAGTCATTTCGATGGGTTAGTTGAAATGATTCAGTGGTGTTTTTTCAGTCCTGTCTGTTCCACAGGTGACTAAATGTTTTAAATTTTTGTATTAGAGCATGTAATTAATTGGTTGCAATTGGGCTGTGAATTATTATTTAAGGAATATAGGGTCAAAACACAGCACACTGTAAAAACCATTGAATCAACTTAAAAAAGAATCTTAAATCAATCACAATTAAAAAAAATTAGTTGAGTGACCCAAATAAATTGCATTCAATTATATTTAATGTAATTTAATTTGGTTCACTCAACTAATTTTTTGAGCTGATTCAATGTTTTACTTTTTAGAGTGTAATGTCCCATCAGAGAGCAAACTTTAATTGGTTGTTATTCTAACATTTATTTCAATATAAAGTAAGTCCATGTTTTGGATAATCTTTTACAGTCCAACTAAAGCAAAAATACATTTAAAAGTAAAAATGTGGGTCATTTAGCAACAATAATCTGTCAAATTGTCTCTAAAATGTCCTGTCAGAGAGATTTTAAATACCATGTTTTGACCCTATAGTAAAAACTGCTCCAGTAAAACATCTCCTACCCTACCTTTAATGTCAGTGTTGTGAATCCATCCTCTTTGTGTCACGACTGCCTTGCAACAGATAATGACATTATTGACATTGAGGATTATTCTGAAAGACACTAGAGCAGAAAGGCAATATCATGGGGCTGTACATGGAATTGAAGATGATGATTGGATTATTATTTGAATCGCTATTATATTACTGAAGGATGAGCTGGAACCAATGTAGTCAGGTCATTTATTGGATAAGGGCACTGGCACCAGTGTAAATAGTCAATGAAGCACACACTACATGGTTTACCTTGCTGCCAGATAGCCTTTTCTAAGCCCTCCAGCCATTTTCATCATGGTTTTAATCAGATATTGCTGCACTAGAAATTTTCCATTGTTGTAGAAAATGAAACACCACAACGGTTCAATCACACCATAGTTCAAGGTAAAAAACACAACTTTTGGGAATAAACTTGTGGGGTTATGTTCGGTTGAAATACTGAATAATCCAACAGGAAAATGAAGAAGATCACTTCCAGACAATTATTTACAATGCTTTTTTGGCTTGTCAAGATGTACCAAGTCAAACTGAGATGCTAATTGTGACCTTCATGAAGCAGTAGCAGCTAATAATGACACTGTCACCACAACAGACTCATATTATTTCTCTGAAGTCTAGTTCTGCTCTTAATGTTGGACTGAGGGTAGACTAGTATGAGGAGCTGTATGGGACAGTAGTCAGCATTACCATTCACACACATGTGAAATACTTTGTCAAGCATACTGTTTTTACTTTAACCAGAGGCCAGAGAAGCAGGAACCAGAAGATCGAACTGTTGGAGGTGCTTTCCAGCTCGTACTGATGTCAGTGAACGATTGATCTGAAGCAGCGACTTTGCTTCATAGTTGAACTTCTGCACAGACACTGACAACTCTGGCAAATGTGTCCACAGACGGCCAGCAACCGACTACTTCCACACACTCTTTGTTGATATTGGCAGTTCAGGACACATCACTTATGTTTGAAGTAAAACACTTATGTTATGTATGACGAAGTATTTCATGTGTGTGTGTACACTTTCACATGTGTGTAGTGCATTTCATTTGTAAAACTTGTTAAAGAACACTGCAGTAAATATCTAATAGAAGGCTATTTGTTTAATTTAGTTTAATCTAGATGTCAAACATGCGGCCCTGGGGCCAAAACTGGACCGCTAAAGGCTCCAGTCTGGCCCGTGGGATGAATTAGTGAAATACAAAAATTACACTGAGGATATTAACAATCAAAAATGTTCAAATCATTTTAAGTCAATTTAATCTAAAGTAGGTCAGACCAGTAAGACACTACTGTAATAAACTATACACATATTTGTCCTTTCTTTCAGTGTAAAACAAGTAAAACTACACAAAAATGTTAACATTTACAGACTAGCCCTTTAGAAAAAATATGGAAAAACCTGAACAAATATGAACAACCTGAAATGTCTTAAGAGAAGTGTCCATATTTTATGTTTTATCAATATATTGCCTGTTATTTAAAGTTTTTGTGTGTTTGTAGATCCACTGTGATCTGTAAGTCGTGTTGCATATGTATAAATGATAAACTAAGGTATAATATTGTTAAAATTGCACTTATTTTTCTTCAGAATTTTCAGGTTGTTCATATTTGTTCATGTTATGTTCATGTACAATTCGTAAATGTGAACATTTTCACTATGGAATTTTACTTTTTTCACTCAAAAACATTGAGAACATTTGGAGTTAACATTATTTATAAGTTCTTATCCTATTATTTGTATTATTTTACTAGTTCGGCCCATTTGTATCACATTAGGCAGTATGTGGCCCCTGAACTAAAATGAGTTGAACAACCCTGATCTAGATGGAGACTTCAACACGCTTTATGACATTTTCCTTTACAGTTTGGATTATAACAGCATGTATTAGAGTTAATGTGAAAGGGATAATTTAGTTTATGTGTGAAACATGTGACTGAAACAAAACCTGAGTCACATCTCTTGAAACATGGTTCAAATCTAACCCTGTTGGTGGTAGGTGAGGTTAAGAGGTTAATGTCTCTGGTAATATGACTTTTGTTTTTCCAGTTCAGATTTTCTCCAGGCCTACAGTCAGTGTTTATAGTCGCTGTGTATAATCGTTTCTTGGCAGGGCACTTTCTTCCTTTTGCTGCTGTAGCTTTCTAGGAAGAAAGTCCACGAAACGCATTAAACTTCATCTCTATGCTCCTTGAGCTCTGCGATATGAACTTTTGGACTTTTCACAGATTTGATTGGTGCTCTATCACTGCAAACCTACTGTATCACAACATCTGACTCGAGCTATTTGTCAAGTTAAGTAAAAGCAGCAAGCAAGTCCCCAGGGAGATGTACATTTGACATTATTTTGGAGGAACTCTAATAGTATGTGGCATATGAGCGGAAGGCACAGACTTTGATGGAGCTGAAGGGCATGAGAGGGTGAAGGGGGAAAAAAAATCTCAAACCATCTGGGCATCTGGCAGGACAGGCTATGTGGATTCAGATGAGAAGTAGCCTCATAAAGAAGCAAACATGACTTTAGATAATGTGGCAAGAAGACGCACCTTTAGGACTTGTGCTTTGTACATTAAATGCAGCTCAGCCAAGTCATATGACAGCTTGTCAGCTTGTCTAATACCTACTTCCTTTTCGTGGCAGCTCTCCATGAGGTGAGATTGCCTAGTTTTAGAGCTGCACTCCTCGGTCTTAAGAGAAATCTCAATTTTACAGCTGTCACAGACATTATTTATCCGTTCACTTGTGACCTGTCAGTTTTACATTTTGATGCTCAAAGGTAGTTTGTGTGTTTCTCTCTGCATCTGTAGGCTTTCATGTATTTTCTTGATATTTGGGAGGACATTTTAGATTGAGAGCATTTTTGCTGCTCCTCACAGCCTTTTGAGTTTTAGGGTTAAGGTGTAGGCGTTCACCTGTGATGTTAGGGCCAGAGTCGGGGACTACTATATTGTCTTTACCAGTGTTTTTCCAGGGATTGAGAAACCATTGGTGTACCTGTCACCGACATGAACCACCCAGACTCAATTTCCAGTTTGTCATAGTATTTTCTGCGATGCTGCCAAGGATCAAACTGAACAGATGCCCCAGTTCACAGTACACCGAGCAACAATGACAGTGAAGCCACTCTAAAGAAGAAGGTTTCATTTTAACAGGTACAGCTACAAGCATGCACAGTGGTTTTATGGAATTAAAAATGACCAAAAATTGCCAACTGCTTCCAAAATGATATACTGACGAAATTCACAGACACATAATACAAGTACTAATGCTGAAAAATACATCTAATTCCACTTGTGACACTGACAGTGGTAAGATTTGCTTAGGTTTAAACACTGGTCTTCTGTTCTGTTATTCATTTATTACTTATGCATATATTAGGCCTGTCAAAATTAATGTGTTAATGTGGATTAGTCTAATTAAAATGTTTAATGCAATTAGCATATCTGCAGTGCAGAATGATTCTGAACATCTCTGGCAATGCATTTTAGGTAGTTTGTCCAAGTAGAGTTAATGTCACGCATGTGCAAATGGGCAGTTGATCTGGTAGTGACAGGCAGCAGAACTAACCAATAAAGATGGAAGACACTAAACAGCACATTGGCCCCTGTATGGAAATATGAGGACAAAAAAACCAAAAACAAAACAGTTGTTTGAAATTGCTTTGTTTGAAGTTGTGTTATTTGAGGTGTTGAATAAACAGGTTAAGTGTGCTTTTATATATATATATATATATATATGTGTGTGTGTGTGTGTGTGTGTGTGTGTGTGTTCCCTTCTTTCTTCAGTCCGTTTGCTCATACAAAGTGAAATGCAATTAATACAGATTAAAAATGAATATTTAATTGTGACTAATCAAAATTAAGTCACGGTAACCCTGTGATTAATCTCATTAAAATTTTAAATTGTTTGACAACACTATTATTAAATTAATATTTGGTGTGTGTGTGTGTGTGTGTGTGTGTGTGTGTGTGTGTGTATATATATGTACATATACATATAGTTATACTATGAAACACTACTGGCATTTAAAGAGCTCGACATTAAGGCATTACCAGGAAATTGAATTATGACATCAATACTTCTGATAATTGATAATGTTTATAAAAATGTGAAATTATCCCACTAAACATTATTCTATCTTTAGCTCTGTGACACATAATAAAAACTGTGCAGACAGTTATCAAATATAGCTTTTCTAAGTTGAGACGGTCAGTAAGATAATGTTCTGTGGTCTAAATCAAATATGATTTTAAATTACAAAATGTACTTTTAAGGACTCTGACTTTATGACCAGTAACATCCTGCTGTTAACAATGTCACCTTTCTCTATCAGTGATCAAAAGAGTATTTGAATTAGCTTTGGGTGCATCACATTGATCCTGCCAAAACTGAGTTGTGCAACAGTAATGATGCTAAGATTAGTGGCCATAGAGCATGAAGGTCATAACAGATAATGAAAAACAAATCTATGAAAAGAGGAGTGATGAAAAAGCTGACAGTGCAGCAGGGAGGCCTTTAAAATGTGGCCCAGAGAGGTGATGAGAACCGGTTCGCATTGTACCTTATCACTTAATATAATTGTACAAGTTGACCTTTGCTCTTACCTGACAAAGACAACAGAATAAAAAGACTGAGTCTAATGTAGAACTATTTACATTACAGAATTAAAAACAATTAAAAAAAAAAAACTTCAGCTGAATCTATGACCATGATGACATGATTAGAAAGATGTAAAAAAAATAAATAAAAAATAAAAATAACCTTAAAACTAACATCACAGTGAAGATATTAATGTTATACCATTTTTTAATTTTTTTTTTTGGGGTGTTTTACCCTTTTGTGAGTAGAGAGTCACTGCAGCAGCTTATCTGCATTAAGTCATTATCGACTGGTGTCCTAGTGTATTTAAAGAAATAATCCCCTGTTGCCCATAAAGTGAAAATAATTTTTTTTTTCAGACACATTTCTCTTTTTATTCCCATTTGTACACATCACCTTTAACCAGGTGTAGTGATTACATACTGAGCCTCAGCTATACTTTATCTGTCAAGAAAAAAATCACATCATCACAACCATTTCATGAGCAGAGGTGTACATATTTTATTCCAACTTTATGGGCTACAGTGTACATCCATGGTTAAGATGAGACTGGACCAGCAGAGGTCTAACACTTGAGATGGATATGTTTGGTTCATTAGCTGCAACTACATAACAATGTTTGCTAAAACTGCTGGTATGCTAATATGCTAACTGTGACTACATCTAAAATTGACTCATGTTAAAGGTAGGGTAGGAATTTTTTTCCTGGAGCTTTTTTTTTTTTTTAACTATATTGCTTAAAATCCACTTCACACCCTGATTGCAACCAGTTAACTAAATGCTCTAACACACACACACACACACAAATGTAGTCACCTGTTGAATGGACAGGACTGAAAAATCACCATCCAATCATTTTAAGCATCCTCTTGAAATGATTGAATGGTAATATGTCTATCAAACTCAACTGACACTGCAAATGATGCTGCACAGCACTCATGAACCCTCGGGATCAAGCATTTGGAGGCGTGGCTTTGCGCTATGGACTTTCGAATTGTGTATTTTCAAAATGTAAACCATTTTTTTCCCCATAATCTCCTACCCTACCTTTAATGAAGTATAAGAACACACAAACAGTTTTCAGGTTATAATAAATGTAATTTTGATATGTTGCTAAAAGTTGACTTTAGCTGAGTATCACTTTTTTCGTTTAGTAACAAAACCAGGTGCTGACAGACCAGTTCACTCGATGCTCTAAAAGTTAAGCCAACAGAGTATGGATTTGAGGAGAATTTCAGGACTCTAGTTCCCATGAGACAAGGCTGTTTGACAGCAAAGAAATATATAGTGTAGATCAGAGCCGGCCCAAGGTATAAGCGAACCAAGTGCCTGCTTAGGGATGCCACTTGGGGGGCCCCCCAAGAGCAATTAAGAAGAAAAAAAGTTTTTGCATGCGTGAAAATTTATGTACAATCAAAATTATACTATTGTACAAAAACAAACTTTTCTGTGGTGCTGTTGATGTAGGTCAAGTGATTCTCTCTTTAAATGTGAAAACTCCGCTGCACCATAATGTGTGCCTCCTGCTGTGTAGCGCGCACTACACATCCAACTCATGAGCACTTCCATTCAAAACAATGTCACAAAAAAGGATGTACCCTTCTCGGGTGGAAAAGAGAAAGAGTGTCAAAGAGGAAGAGGAGAAAAAACAAATAAAACAAAAAATCAAATCGAGGGCCCCAAAATCCAATTTTGCTTAGGGCCCAATGGAGGCTTAGGCCGGCTCTGGTGTAGACCGACATTTACCAATTCACAGAACTTCTACACCTTGGCAGTGTTTCTGCTAAAATAGTAACTCTTTCTATAGATAGCATGAGTTATTTTTTAATCCTGAGCTTACTCATCACACCTTTAAAGTTCATGTGAAAGAAGGTTCTATAAAAAAGGAGTTAAGTCAAAATACTTCATCGTAAAAGCTGACTTTTAATTCACCGAGTTAAAAAGGATAAATATAGTCGTAATCGCAGGCACGTGTATGGGCACAAAAAAAAAAAAAGTCCTGCTTAAATCCCCCTGAGGACTGTCATTACCATCACTGGGTTTATTTATGATGCTCCTGTCAGAACAGGGAGAGAAATAATGTAGCTGCTTTTCATGAAGTCTCTGTAATGGATCCCTAATGGATTTGTCAAATTGACTGGGGAAGAGAAGGTGCCGGCTGCAGGAAGGGAAATGGACGCATAGGGGTATTTTAACACTGTGTATGAGTAAAGGTACGTGTGTGTGTGTGTGTGTGTGTGTGTGTAGGACCTGGTTGTTTAACTCGGGTCTCATGTCAAGCACTGTCTTCATTTGTCAGAAACCCCGGTGAGTGGTTTCCTACAGGGATACAGAAAATTGTAGCACAGGGAGTTGTCATCTTTTTTTTTATTTTTTTTTTTAGACATCATTATTTCTCTGCTTCACCTAAGTAAAGCCATGTATTAGAGCCACATTAGGTTTTCCCTAAGCCCTAACAATTTACTCGAAGTTAAGTCATTACAGATGAAAGACGACTTGCTATATCAGGCTGTTCTGTGTCAGGACACGCTGTCACACATGGCACTGAGCACTGTCACATCGACGACTGCGCCGCGTTCACACACCCCGTTCCATTTACTTTGATGTATTATTACATGCTTCGTTTTGGAAAGTGACAAGCGACATACACCAAGTTGCATGTCAAAATGACTCCGAAAGTTCAAAACAGAATGTAAAGCTGTGTGTTACCGAGTAAAGCATGACACTGACATGACGTCCTGACATAAATGTGACGGCGTTAAACTTATTATTCTGCAACTCTGTTAATGCAATGAAACAGGTAGGAAACAAAACAGTAAAAGTAACTTTTACATGCTTTAAAATATATGGAGATCCTCATTTAGATCACGCAAATCACTATTATAAAAATTAGATCCACGTGCAACTCATTTTTAACCACAAATGTTTTGTTATTACCATAAATATATGCATATGATTAGGGTTGGGAATTGATAAGAATTTGATGATTTCAATTCCGTTATCAATTTTGCTTAACAATCTGATTCTGTAATTCATTGGGTGAGGGAATAAAAGACTACAGATGGGTTGGTTTGCATTAACTGTCTTTTATATTTCCATCTCAGCACAGAAAATGTGACATGTACAGTATCCAATACATCCATCCAACCACCTTCTATACCCGCTTTATCCTCACTAGGGTCACGGGGGTCGCATGGAGCCTATCCCAGCTACTTCAGGGCGAAGGCG
>JAQQZY010000020.1:18058253-18070409 GCA_030068375.1 Ostorhinchus rueppellii
TGGGAGGAAACCGGAGTACCCGGAGAAAACCCACGCAGACACGGGAGAACATGCAAACTCCACACAGAAAGGTCCCACCCGGGAATTGAACACGGGACCTTCTTGCTGTGAGCCACCAGTGCTAACCACTGCACCACCGTGTCGCCCCATCAAGTGATTATGTCTTATTTTAATGAGATGATATGATGAGATATTTTGACTAGAAATAAGAAAAATACACTTGGTAAGATTTAGATATTTTCTGTTTTATGTACAGACAGAATTACCCATAATACCCTCTTTTTCCACTGTTGCAGGACAACTGCATGATATAGTTATTCATTTCATTGTACTGTTGTGTTTGGAGTATCATGGTTTCTGACGGGAGAGACACTGAAAGGAGAAACATCAGTCCAAGGCTGCAATTTGGTCCATTTCACAGTGGTGTTTCCACAAAGAGCAAGTGCAGAAACTGAGTCGCTCTTTCATGACTGATAACTTACTCAGACAGGACATCTCAGACAGCTGCATAGGCTGTGACAAGACCCACAGGTCCAATTTGTTACATAAATCATCTTTTCCCATTCTATAAGGTTCCGAGCGAACCGGTGGAAATGCACAGTGGGTGAAGGCCTGAGCTGTTACAATTCAATTTGTGTCCACACCAGTTAGGAGCAGGAATTTGTAGATTTAACCATTCCCAGCGTGATACTGTGGCATCATTATGCTGCGGGGGTGGGATTCAGCAGAAGGCTTGGGGAAGATTTTTCAATATGCCAGGTCAGGGTCTTGGAATTTCTAAATCCTGCTACAACCGCCACATAAATTTACACAGCTGGATATGTTTTGCAAAGAACCATGAAGAGAAAGTTATGGTTGCATCTGCTGTATGAGCTCGACTAAATACAGGCTAGAACCGTCCAATTCAGTGAAAAATATATGATTATAGATAATTTTGTGTGATTTATTATAGAGGGGACAAAGTTTTATGTCCAAAAATGGTATCGCCCTGTTTTTCATATGATATAATATAATTCAGGTCACGCTTGAAAATAAGATCTCGATCTCAGTGTGTTTTTACCTGTATAAACAAAGGCTGAATAAAAAATTAAATAAAATATGACTTACAGTATATTAGGCATTATGTGAACATTCATTTTCCGTAACACACTGTAAAAAGTAAAACATTGAATGAACTTAAAGATTTTTCTTCAATAGGTCACACATAAAAAAAATGAGTTGAGTGAACAAAATTAAATTATGTTAAGTGTAATGTAATTTAATTTGGTTCACTCAACTCATTTTTTTTGTGCGTGTGTGACTGAAAAAAAATCTTTAAGTTCATTCAGTGTTTTACTTCTTACAGTGCATCCTCTTGTGTTTCCCATAGTAACTACACTACATACAGATATAGTTGTACATCCTATATGGAGACAGAATGAATAGATTAAAAGTCTGAATTTACAAATCTGCATTTAATTCCTTAAATAAATCTTTAACAGGTATTACATCTCATATGGTAGGTCCTAAATCATGTTAAAATAAACTTGTTGGCTGTGATGTGTTTAAATGTGCCTGGGAAATGTTCAAACTACGAAGAAAGTAACGTAGTCGACTCGGTTCCACCTGTTCAAACCTGACAGTTTATATTGAAATTAGGAACCAGTTATCACTAACTGTGCCGCCCCTGCACTGTAAAAAGTAAAACATTGAATCATCTTAAAAAATGTTCAATAGGTCACACATAAAAAAAATTAGTTGAGTGAACCAAATTAAATGATATTAAATGTTATTTAATATATTTCAATTTAGTTCATTCAACTCATTTTTTATTTATTTATTTTTTATGTGTGACCTATTGAACATTTTTAAAAAAAATTTTTTTTTTTTTTTTTAAATTTTAAATTTTATTTTTTTATTTTTTTTTTAATTTTTTATTTTTTTTATGGAACATTTTTTAAGTTGATTCAATGTTTTTCTTTTTACAGTTTTACAGGCTTGTAGTGGTGGGAACCAAGACATTGGAGTAAATAAATAAATTCTCCTAAATAAATAAATTTTCCCTAAATTATAGGAGCCACACATTTTTGCCAGTATGGCTGTGAAATAGGCTGTAAAATGGGTATTAAATTATGTTGGAAGTAGTCTTATAGGTTTACTGGTTTACTGTGTGTTCCCAAAATCAGAACCAAAGTGAAGCAGCATTCAGTTCTTCTGCTCCTCACCTGTGGAACAAACTTCCTGAACACCTGAGGTCAAACTGTCAGCTCATTTAAAACATTATTGTTCACTGCAGCTTTCTCTTAAACTCTTGAATAATGTCTTTTAAATCAACGTGAACATCATATTTTATCGCTGATAATTTTAATGTCTATTTTTATTTACATTTTTTTCTTTGTTTTGTTTGTTTTTATATTTTCTATCTTAACTTTCCCTTCTCATCCCACTCCTGTGATGCTTTTATATTTTATGTAAAGCACTTTGAATCGTCCTGTACATGAAATGTGCTATACAAATAAACTTGCCTTGCTTTGCCTTAAAAAGCCTGAAATTTAACGTGTTTAAACCTGTCGGAAGCCTTGTAAAGACATCTAAATTTCAATGGGACTCTGGTTAAATGAAATAAAAACATTAACCCTTAAAGACCCAGAACTTCTTTTGTGTCGACTTCCAAATGATTTTTTTCTTCAAATCTAATCTTTCTTAAGTGATCTATCACAACTTGTTTGTCTTATGCAGACATTTTCAATTTCTTCGTGTAAATAAGGTATTTTCTTATATTTAATTCACTGACCATCAAAACAAAAAAAAATGAAGAAACACTAACTTTTCCAGAAAAACATACATCATTAACTAGACATAAACACAAGTGTCTATAACCACTAGTATTTTTCAGAGTACTTTGGTTTTACTTTTGAATTAATGTTGCAGAAGACGATTGTTTTCATGTTCATAACAGAGCTTCTGAACGTCCACATGGGCCATAACTGATGACAATAAATGTATTGATATAACATGCAGTGTTTCCCACAGGACAAGAATCTATTTGTGGTGATGAGGTCATGGGAGGTGGGGGTGTGACCAAGAAAAACTCACGAGTTTTAAAACTTGAACACTTTCGTTGCATCATTACTAACGAGCAGAACCGCGTTACTTACAGGTCCAGCTAAGCAGCAGCAGCTAAACAAGTGTGACATAGCTAGCCTGTTGGCTAACGTTAACGCTGCTAACAGTGCGAGTTAATGTCTGTGCACATGCACAACAGAGACACAGGCTAATATAACATGATGAGCTATAGCTGTTTGGACCACTGTTTTACTTACCTCGGCCTTCTTCTTCGGTCAGACGAGGTGTGTTAAATGTGTCATCTTTGGTTTTATTGGCGGAGTGATGATTTATACCGCCACCTACTGCACTGGAATTGTAATGACTAGTTACATTACAATGCTTTTATGAGCATGGTCGAGCCAAAAGTGGAAAAAAATATTTGTGGCGGAAATCATGTATTTGTGGCGGGCCGCTGTGAATAAATGGGAAACACTGACATGTATTAATAGAAACAGTGATTCAACAGTTATTAAACATTTTAGATCTGGAGATGATTTTGGTGTCTGGCAGTTAGTTGGTTCTTTATGAATGAAAACTGTTTCATAACATCACAGAAAAACTATGTGAAACTATGAACTGAAGGTATGGAATGTGATGTTCGGTCAGATGTTTAATGAGTCCGTTTCGATAACTTCTTCATTGTTGGAGAGTGTGGTATGAGACCTCTTTGGTGCCGACGCTGCAGCTGTATCATGTATTCACAATTTCGACACAAACTCGCTCACTACAAGATACAGGAGCTACGTTTCCATAAAATTACCAAGAGAATCTAAAGGTCCGCTTTTGAAATGCTGCGAAAAAGCAAATAAAGAAAATGCAAATTAGTGCGAAGATTGGGGTGGCTGCATGGTGTGGTCAGATAGGCAGTGGTACACAGGCTGTAATAGAGTAGAGAAAGTCAAGCATTGTGTTGCTGTTCCCATTTAAAACAGCTCTGATGTTGTTTTGCATGGATACAGCACCTGTTGCACTAATAGGCATATTTCACACTTTATGGGAATGAATGGGGAGAAGTCTGAAGAGGCTGAACTGATCGTTTTCGACCTTTTCAAAGAAATACTTAATAATGCACGTGAAAATTTAAAAAGACAGAAACAGTTTGGCTCCTGTCTAGACATAAACAGGCTTTAGGATGTGATAATTAAAGAAGAAACTATGAGTTAAGACTTTTACTTACACCCCAGTCCCTTTTTTTTGTCCAGTCATCCAAGTAACACTTTTACGCTTTTATTCAGACTAAGTATTGCATCTTCCTATTGTCAGTGAACTGCACATCCAGGATTTCCCTCTTGTGGGAACATACATGTGGACAGCCATGGATAGATAATGGGAATTCAGTTCATCAATTAAAAACCTCAAAGACCTAAACAGCCACAGGCGACTGAAAGCATCTACTGATCTAAAACATTTAATAACTTCTAAACCACTAATTCTATGGATACATTGAAATAATTAAAGGAAGATGTAGTTTCTTAGCTTTAAAGCAGCAGATGTATATTATCTGAATGCAGTGAACATGGAAACACTGTCACCTTCTGCATCACTGATTCACCAGTAAAACCCAGGTTAACATATAACAGTGGTCGTAGACTTCTGTTAATCATATTTTGCTGAAACAGTCACTTCTTCTTCATGTAACATAACATTTGAGTCTACACTTAACACACTTAGGTTTTTATGTACAACTACATAACCAGTTAATTAAATATAGGGAAAGACCTTACTGGAAATTATAAAATACAGAGGATAAAATGACAGTAAATGGTGGTAAATATAGAGAAAAAATAATATGGAAGTCGCTCCAATTATAGTTCTAGTTCAGGGGTGTCAAATTAATTTGAGTTTAAGGGCCGCATACAGCCTAATATGGTATAAAGTGGGCTGGACCAGTTAAATAATATAAATAATAGGATAAGAACTTTTGAGTGAAAAAAGTTAAATTCCATAATGAAAATATTTATATCTATGAATTGTACTTGAACATAACATGAACAAATATGAACAACCTGGAAATCCTGAAGTGAAATTAATGCACTGCTAACAATATTATGCCTCAGTTTATCATTTATACACATGAATCATAACTTACAGATCACAGTTAATCTACTAATACACAAAACACTAAATAACAGGTAGAATACTCTAAAAATTCCACATACTTCTCTGAAGAGAGTTCAGGTTATTAGGGTTTTTATAACAAAAGGCTAGTCTGTAAATGTAAACTTTTAAATAAATATGCTGTTTTCATTATTTATAGGTTATTCTGATGGTATTTTTCTGGTCTGATCATTTTTAGATTGAATTGAACTAAATAATTTTAAAATCCTTGATTGGTCATATCTTCATTGTAATTTTTACATTTCACAAATTCATGCCAGGGTCCGGATTGAACCTTTTGGAGAGTCGGATTTGGCCCCCGGGCCACATGTTTGACACCTGTGTTCTCGTTCTTTATGGTTAACCCCTTGATGCCGATTGTTGCGAATTTGCATCAAACCCAAGCCCCACTCCAAAGTACAACCAAAATACTATCTACTTGAAAGCAAAAACACAAGTGATTTTTTTTTTCAATGATTGGAATTAAATTCAGGCGTCAAGGGGGTTAAGGGTCTGTTCCTTTTAGACCTTTTCTGCCTCACCTACATAATGTGGACTGGACTTTGCACTGATTCCTACACCCTTGTAATGCTGCGTTTCCATGATGTGATACTGACTCGACTCAACTCAACTCTGGTGCCAGGTTCTACTCCTGGAGACTGTTTCCATTACAGGATACTACCGACTTTAGAGTACCTAGACGTCATAGCGACACTGCACCTAACTTCTTCTGCTCAGGGAGTTGTTGATAGACATTCTTGTTGCATGTTGCCCCGTCAAGCTCAGGCTGAATCCTTTCATCGGCCACCAAGGACAGAAATGTCTGAACCTCCTCGACCGACCACAGTGTCATTTCGCGGGCTGTCATCATGGATTAGCCTACTGGTATGTTTACTGTAAACCTGTGATTTTTTATTTATTTATTTATTTTTTAGTGGCGTGTCACACATTGATGATAGTAACAGAGACCACTTTCTGACCAATCAGTGGTCTGCAAGTGTTTACACATCACATTTTAGTATCTCTTTACCCGTTTTGGAACCTCAGCCGAGCAAGTTCTAGAAAAGTAGTTCCGGGGACCAGATTCCAGGTTCTTTTAGATAATGGAAACACAAAAAGGAGGAGTCGAACCGGTACCATGTGGTGGAAACGGAGCATAAGTTAAGGCAATAACAGCACTTTAGTTATGGTTAGAAAAAAAAAGACTTCTCCTTCTCCATATATTTCCCAACACTCAAATAGAGTTATCTGTGCATAAACAAAAACATACAATTGACAAGAAATAGAAGTTATTAAAACAATATCACATTATATATTCCCATTATTCCCTCCATACTGACTTGCATAAGAAGTAATTTGTCTTTTAGGGAGTCGTTAAAATGTGTATTCTGACATTGTATTAAATATATTTATTGCTCAGCATCTTGATCTCATTTGAAAAAGCAAAGGTGTTCCAAAAAATATATATTTTATTATTCATTTTCCATTTAACTGAATAATTAACCAATGCAATCATCAAACTGGCTACATAACAGTTCACTAATGTACAGTGGATAAAGTCCCCAAAGAGCTAAATTTACTCATTAACTCTGAATAAATCTTAGCAGATAAGCTCATATTTGGATTCAGCAGATTTGTTTGTCTTGATTTGTTCATCCATAAGCAGTATTTTATCTGTTAAATGAGTAATGAGTGAACAATGTAGATGGTGCTGATTAAAATGGCAAATTAAGAGAGAGATAGAAATACATGCAGCATAAATCATGGACTATGAAATGTTAAATAAATGTGTATTAGAAATAATATGCTTGCTATCGACTCATTGCCATGACCTAAAATGTGATCGTAGTCATTACTATTTAAATTCCAGACTGGACAAGAAAAAAGACAAATGCTTTAGAAACATTAAGTAAGAAAATAAATTATAAGACTAAACGGGGAGCAGTGCATGATGATTATTCCATCGTCGCTCCTCAGCCTCTTGGCAGAGCGTGTCTTTTTCAATTGTGTCCCTGTTGCAGTGATACTGTCATCAAGCCCTCAGTGGATCAATACACTCGTCTTTAATAGGCCTTTCATTAGCAGCCCATCAATAACCTCTAAGCGAAGGACAGCCACTCGATGGTCGGCTCCCACAATGTTTTGGCAGGAAAAAAGTTGAAGAGTCAAAAAGAGGTGATGCTAAACGTGTGGAAAATGGATAAGTAAGAATAACAGAAGGTGGGTGTGTCATTCAGTGGGATTCTGTATGAAGAAGGGGGCGCAATTCACCACTTTACCTCTTGGCTTTAACGGTATAATGTCAACGCCTTCTTCAAATAATCGCCTCATTCATTTTTTTCAGATTTTTCAGGAAACACAAAAAACTGAACCATTTGTTGAATATATATCTACAAACAATTTTAATCAAAACATTTATAACAACAGATACCTACTGACATACAAACAAGTTCAGTCAAACATGGAACATGAGAGAATTAAATGACTTCAAACATGTCACAAGGACTTAGGCAATTATTTTAATAGGGTGACGATGTGTAATATTTCTCCCTTCTTAACGTGGTGTCTTGTTGTACCTCTTTGTAACAGTAGAGTCACTAGTGAGTACATTTTGTGTCCAGTGTTTCCTCAGATTCTGAGAAATACTACATCCGCATTTAAGGTTATATAGAGCGTATGCACACGACGTCACATTGATGTCAACACGAACCACATTTGTATACACCATTAGAATTAGATTTGGATATTTTCAAGACCAAATCACAATGAATAATAATGGATTACATTTATACAGCACTTTTTCTAGATATCAAAAGTGCTTTACATTATGGATCCATTATTCATTCACTCTCACATTCTCCCTCTGGTGGTGGTAAACTACATCTGTAGTCACAGCTGTCCTGGGGCAGACTGACAGAAGCATGGTTGCCATTTTGCGGCTACAGCCCCTCCGACCACCACTGAACATTCATACCCCAGTGTGAGTGGCACTGGAGGCAAGGAGGGTGAAGTGTCTTGCCCAAGGACACAATGGACTGACTAGGACAGAACGGGATTTGAACCAACAACCCTTTGGTTATTGGACAACTCCCTCTACTGCCATGGCCACCCCAGAAACCTGACAAACAATACAATGAAAGAATACTAAAACATAATCTGTGTGAAATAATTAAACTGGTCACATAAACATAATAAATACATTAATCAATTTAAAAAAGAAGGGAAGGGAATTACGTCGTCTAAAAAAAATCCATAAATGGTTGCCATTTATTGTAGAATTTGTTCAAGTTTCTCCATGTTGAATTTGTCAGTTTCTCTACTTTTGAAAAGGACATAACCTTGTTAATCCGTTGTGTGCTGGAAGGGGCTGTTGTGGATTTCCAGTTAAGAAGGAGCCATTTCTTCCAGTTCTTTAGTAGAATATCGGGTATACTCTTGTGGAAGACCGAAACACCAATGTGTGGTGAAGTTTCAACAGATTATAAAAACACCTTGGACATGGAGTTGAAATAAATTTGCCAAAAATGTGTTAGGCCTGGACAAGAAAAAAGGTCGACCTCTACTTTAAAGACTCAAAAGAGCATATATAGGGTAAATGGACCTCATCCACCGTCCACTTTTTGTAGCTTCTCTTGTTTTGCTCCATTTTCCAAATGTTCAAAACACAAATGGAGTGAATCTTGTAGAAACGCAACTTTACAGTCACATCCAGCCTTAAACATTATGTGCGAAGTATAAGTGTATTCCACCAATCGGCATTCTTTAAGACACAGCCCCAAACCTCAGAAATTCCTGGGAATCAGAAAAGTCCTACCACTGTACTTGGAACTTTTTTTAGGAAAGGTTTTGGCTTGAGGAATTTTTTTTAATGATGGATACTTTGATGAAAATGCACTGAGGTTTTTCAAAATTACGGGTAAATTCAAGTTAAAGTGGAAAAGAGACTAAAATCCAATAGTCTATTATCCAGACTCTTTGAAGACCATTTTGACATTTTGGATTTTAGCCTGTAATTTCCTCTCTTTTCTCATTTGTCACGTTATTAGAAAAGGGAAAAAAAAATCAAAAAAATCAAAAAGTCCTTCAGCTACAGCTTGCTCGTCAGCATTTGCTCTTGTACCAAGTTGATGGCTATAGGATAATGAGATAGGATGCAGTTAGGGGTGCCTGAAGGTTTCATTGACAAAGGCAGTAATGTCAACATGCCATTTTACGTTTTGTGCTGTAATATGGAAGCCATTTTGGTGCCATGAGCTGGTGATGAGATATTGCACTCTTAAATGTGTGAATGTCAATGTATTCCTTTAACGAGCGCTCAGGCCGAGTTTCCACTGATCATCTTGAATAGATTTCCATAGACCTAACAGGCTGAGGTCCTGGTGGCTGTGGGCTGCCATATCCTGCTGACTGGAATATAAAATAGCAGCATGCACACAAGTTAGGAGGTGAAATGTGTATATCAGCTTTTTTCCTCTTTGCATAATCAACAATCAATTAATTTACTCTGCTGGAAAGATGTCAGGACAAAACATCCACATAACATTAAAGAGGCCCGCAGGGTGAGGTATAAACACAAATGTACAAGTAAATAAGCTTAAAAAATGGGAAAAAAAATAACTTGGAGAGGAGCAGCGGAGGATGTTGCCAGCACCGGAGGAGTCTCAGTTATGCACCATTAGACATGAGAACAGGGAGATACTCATACTTAGAATTACACCGGGGGGCAAATTTAGCAGATCCGCTTCATGTTTCAACTGCTAATGTCTTCAGGTGTCAAAATTGTAAAGCAAATGTCAGCATAAAGTCCAAAAATCATCATGACACAGGCTGGAATGCTCGTTTGAACAAATCTCCAAAGGAGTGATGATGATGAGCTGTGGTCACGCTGCCAACTCCAACATGGATCGCCAACAGTGGAGGAGGCCTGTCTGTCCCTATAGCCATTAGGCATGAGGATGATGATTTTCTAAGTATAAGACTACACAACGGGCCAACCGTGGAGGAGGCTGCCTCATCCATCCACAGGCATGAAGGACAAGTAACCAAATGAGTCTGTGAAGGCCCATTTCACTGTGTGTTATTGGCACAAATGACATTTTACCGTCATGTAAACATTTTAACAGAACACGCTGCCAGTCTGAAGTCATCATGCCCTGTGTAATAATGACCGGTAGGACTTTAGAATAAGACTACATTTTATGAACACTTACAAAAATGCACGATCACTGAAAAAGCTCTCACAACACTAGTAGTGTAGTGGTCCCTGAAGTACACTCTCAATTGTTGCCTTTTTTTTTTTTTTTTTTTAAGTACTTCAAACAATGCCATTTTACAAACAGTGACCTGGAAGACTAATTAGTTGAACCAAAAATCCATCAGTTGTATTTACACACTATTATAAAATGATCATGACTTGATTAGGAGCAGTTTGTGGGTATTACTGGTCACAAAAGCAGCTGCAAGAATGTAAATGTATTCAACATGGGATAACGTTAGCCTTTCATAACGTTAGCCTACTCACAGTGTTGAACTTCATTAAATGTGCAGTCATATGACCAACAGTTTAAAACAGTGACTCATTCTGAAACCACCTTAAAACTTACTTCACAATTATGTATTATGAAAGTAGGTTCTCTTGATATGGATTTCTCATTTAACAGATGTTTATTCTGCTTTTCGTATTCGGATTTCCAATAATCGCACAACTTTCAATGAGAGGTGCAGTGACCTGTCAATCAGCTGGGGTGGCACTGACACCTGAAGTGTCCAATCAGATTCCAGAGGTGGTCAGAGCTAGGCAGATCCCTGGCTTTGGGGCTAAATTAGCAATATTTTCTTCTGCATGACCCACCCTACTCTGCCCCTGATTGGCTCATTAGTCCTCATGCCTAAAGTTAACTAATCTAATCAGTGAAGGCAGTGAGTACTTGCCAATTAGAGGAAGAGTAGGGTGGGCCATGGCTTCACCATCCAAAGGGAAACATGAGGCATTTTTCCACTAGCCCTACACAGTTGGGGCCAGTCCAGCACAGCATGGTACAGCTCGGTTGGAGGGTTTTCCCATGGGCTCGGGCCCAACTAAAATGTGGGCGGAGTCACCACAGTCAAGATGAGAAAGTTCCCACAGCGTTATTTCCTCATTTCGGATGGTGCCATCCACATCTCATAGTTTTTCGTCTGCCAGTAGAGTCAAAAAAGTCAAAAAAGTTTTGACCTCGTCGTTTGTCCATGGATTTATTTTCCGAGAGATCTTCCAAAACATCCAAAATCGCTGGCGAAACTGCAGTCCTGCTCTGTCGCTGGTTTTTCAACAATAGCGGGTGTGTTGTTCCAGCTGAGTCGCACCGACCTTTCGTCAGAACGATTAACCAATCATTGCCCTTCGCGTTGCTACGTCACCCTTATGGTGCCGGCGCTGCACAGAAGGAACCCCCAACAAAGCAGGTACCAAAATTCTCAGCTTTGGAAGTGTGCTGGTGCCCATGGAAAACCGAAGGAACAGAGCTGTGCTGACACTTAGAGAGCCAGTGGAAAAGTGCCAACAGGCAGTTTGGCTCAGATTCTACTGAATGTTGCATATCAGGGGGATTTAGAAGTGGGTATAAGCACTGCTGACTGAAACATAAGTAGGTATACTCCACATACCGCTGTTTACCCTGGACTACACCACTGCACAACACCTTAACAACAAAGGAAAACAACAAAAACTCTCAGTTTTCTTCAAACTCGTCTCCTTCCTCACTTTGTTGCACCTCATCGGCCACAAATAGTTTCACCAGCGACTCCCAACTGCTGTTTACTTTTCTGTATGTTCAGCCTGTTTTCAATACAATAAAATGGAATTATGAGTGAAGGTGACAGTCCAGCTCATGCCATTAATATAAGGCAGATAGTTTTTATTTATTTATTTATTTATTTATTTTTTATGTAAATGCCATCTTGAATCCTTCTTCTTCCCTACTTTCTCGGACA
>JAQQZY010000020.1:18088290-18101546 GCA_030068375.1 Ostorhinchus rueppellii
GATAGATAGATAGATAGATAGATAGATAGATAGATAGATAGATAGATAGATAGATAGATAGATAGATAGATAGTTGTGGAAATGGTACTAACTCCTGTGTGTATCATGTGACTAAAACAGACAGAAAAGAAAACCTGGAATGCCAAACAAAAATGGTTTTGTGCCAAAATAACTTTCACTTGTTTCATTATTTCGAGAGAGTATTTATGGCATTAGAGGCTTTGGACAGTTTACACTTTCTAATATTCGAACAACCAGGAAGAGTTTGTGTGTGTCTGTATGTGGAGTTAAACTGTGGAACAGACTGGACTCATATCACAAGCAATGTCAAAGTATCCATAGGTTTAAAACAGTCCATAAATGTATGGTCTGGTCACAGTACAGGGGGAGGAGCTTAGTAGAACTGGTGGGTCATTACAGCTTTGACTCTTCTTACCATTGTTGGTATGTGATTATTATGGTTTACCATGTTGGTGTGTGTCACTTCTATTACCATTGTTGGTATGTAATCATTGTTGTTTACCATTGTTGGTTTGTGACTATTGCTAAATATATAGCATGGTAAGGCATAAAGATGATCTTTTTGATAGTTATGTGTAATTTACATCGTTTTTTTTTTCATTGCTATGATTCAGAATAGATGTAACTATCATTAAGGAAGCTGATTAATGTCTTACGTAAGTGGTATAAATGGAAGAGGGGGTGGGATTAAATAAGTTTTCTTCTTCCCACTCCTTTTCGAACAGTATTTATTGAATTTGTTTTGTGATTGATGATGTACTTGTTGACAAGTGTTTTTGTTATTTTTTGCTTTGAAAAAAACATTTTTTTTCTTTTTTCCTTTTAATTTATTTTTATTTTTGCCTTGGATTTGTATGGTGCTTGTGTATTAGCTTTGCCATTGGTTCTTTGTATTCGTGAGATGTTTCGGTTCTTCCTTATGTTCGAAATGAAATAAACAAACAAAATTGGCATATTTTAGGCTTGAATTGAGCAAAAAAAATAAATAAAATAAAATCTTGAATTTAGCAAAAGAAACAAAAGAATATTGAATAAGCAACAAAAAAAATCTTGAAGCAAAAAAAAAAAAATCTGTCAGTGGAACAAGTGAAAATTATCTTGGTAAGATTTCTTGAATTAAGATTTTCCAGATCTATTGTCTTAAAATAATTTCTTATATCTCACTGAAAAGTTGTTCTTTAGGTGACTGTGTCTTATTTTCAGTGTGATGTGAATGAGAACCTCATGCGACATTATCTCTTTAGTAGTGCTGACTAAAGTCCTCGGTTATTGTTCATCCTCAAATTTCACAAATAATAAGCCTGAATTTGTAGCAGAAATGAAGTAACGAAGCAGATGCATTGCTTTTCACGACAGAATGAGAAAGGACGATGGGACGATGAGTTCTTTGACTGAAAGAAAGGACGTTGAAAAGGAAAGGAGGCAGTTTTGCTTTGGATCGCCTCGTCAAGGTCATTAAATTACACACATAAAGCCGGCACACATCACCGCAAACGGCGTGGCGAACAATAAGGTCTTGGTAAAGGATTGAAATAAAGTGGGAAATAGCCAACAGTCCCAGAGCACATCAAAGCCGGCGTCCACATGTACACCTATATCCTCCACTGCGCTAAAAAAACACCAGGTACGCTGTGATATCTTCAAAAGAAAATGGATTCAAACAATGCCAGTTGTACTGTACGTGTCCACGGGGTATTGTCTGCCGCACAAAATGACAAATATTAATTTTCATCAAACAGTTCGCCCTCTATCTCTCACTCTCTTGGGCTCGGAGTGTGTGTGTCTGTGTTTCTCCTGGCCTTTCCTCGGCTACGGGCCCCTGGGATACAATGGGCTGCTATTTGAAGCCCGGGACCTAGTTTCACCGCTACCATGGGCCCTGTCTTAGATGCACAATTTATAAAAGAAAAGAATGAGACGGAGAGAGGGGGAAGGAGGCGAAGATAGGGAATGTTTTAGGACTAAATTTAAATTGTGATTCCAGAGTTTGAGGAATGGTCTGCCTCAGTTAAATGAGGTCAATCAAATAACAGTGTTATGACACAGTGAAGGGGTCACAGAGGAGGGAACATAGATCAGACAGTCTGAAGAGTCAAGTCAGAACATTTCAAGAAAAGTTCTCAAAATTACTGGAATATATTCTTATTTTATTTGTGATTTTTTTCTTCTTTTTTTCATTTGAGATTTCAGTAGTCTACCAGCATTAAATCTCATAATGACATTGGCTCAGCAGTAATTAAAACCGACTGTTGCATTTGGGTCAGATGGGAATTTTGTCACATCTCTTAATGTTACGTTTTCCAGCTTTTGTTTCCTAATATTACAACTGTTGTGCTCTTAAAATGGAGTTTTCCCAGAATATGTCACAGTATTGTGACTTTATTTTCCTCAAAATATTATGAATTTATTCTCTTTATTAAAAATTGCTACTTTACTTTTTTTTCTTGGCATATCAGTTAAAAGTCATGTCCAAATGTTTTAGCAGCGACACAAATTCACAATTTCTCTGTGTTCTCCTGCTTCCCTCACCAATAAAAACACATGTTGTTGTCAATGTCATGTCATCCAGGTCAGCCGTTGTGTCCTTGGGCAAGACACTTCACCCTCCTTGCCTCCAGTTTCACTCACACTGGTGTATGAATGCATATGAATGTTTGGTGGTGGTCAGAGGGGCCGTAGGTGTGAAATGGCAGCCACGTTCCGTCAGTCTGCCCCAGGGCAGCTGTGGCTACAAATGTAGTTTACCACCACCAGAGGGAGAATGTGAGAGTGACTGAATAATGGATCAACAATGTAAAGTGCTTGGGTGACTTGAAAAGTGCTATAAAAATCTAATCCATTATTATTATTTATTATTATTATTATTATTATTATTATTATTATTATTATTATTATTATTATTATTATTATTATTGACCGTGAAGCTGATTCAGATTTGGATTTGACTCTCTACACTCACAGTATCTAACAATAGGCAACATCTACAAACAAAAGAAATCTCATTAACAGAACCTCGCAGCAGCTGGTGAACACACACAGGTGCTGGAACAGAACATAGTCACTAAGACACAATCAGAAAACTAGTCTTAACAATACTTATCCAAAACAAGCACTTGGACGTTCACACAGACACAAGCAAAGTTGTCCCACATGAAGGTATCTGAGGACAACTGAGCCAGGAGCACGCTACAGCCACCCAACAGAAAGCTGGACGTGGGTTAATATGATGAGCTGGTGGGCGGGGCAGCCCAGCCCACAGGATGTAACAGCCCCTGTGTGCACTCAAAGGCAGCTCACTGCTCCTAATGTGTGCTAATGCTAATGCTAGCTGTGTGTGTGGAAGTTTAGGTGAAATACAGTAGATATATACCAGTAGAAATACCAGTAGGGACTTATGGGGACAAGATAGCAACTTTAACCTAAATACACATTTTAGTGCTGCATATATAATGTATTTGATCAACAAGAACTTATTAGGTCACTCCAAGGTGAGACGCTAACATTAGCCAGCTAAGCACAAACATGTTGGTACTCTTTAATGAGTTACACTCAGCTCTAAAGAAACATACAATGTAAGATGTTGTAATGTATATAATGTACATAATGTTTGTTAACAATAGTGTACTAAACTAAGCACTGTCCACTGGAACATTTTTTTTTTATGTCCATTAGCTTAATTGGTGGTCGACTTTGTAACATCCATTAATGCTTGTGTGCTTACATTAAATCATGAGTGTGTGTTGTGCTAAGCTTTAATTTGTTGAAACAACCGCACTCAACTTCTGAGTCAACATTAGCTGTTGCATTGTGTATTTAAGACTAAATTGGAGTTGAATATGTGAAGACGTGTACACTCATAATAGTTGTAATGCAAATCACTGGCATTAGCAAAAAATGATATTATTCCTTTCAACAACATGCTCCAAGGTAATGAAGGAATGTTTGTTCAATAGTGCAAATACGAACACCCAGACTCACGCTATTTAAAAACCCATCTTGTTCATCTTCAAGTATTTAAAACCTCAAAACATCGATATCAATCTGAAGCCTGCTTATGTATAAATACTTATTTGTCATTTACAGAACGCTTGAAGCAGTTAATCTTCTTCATTAGAATCTGTGTGAGTGTGTGTGTTTTCATCCAATATTAAGTGCTGGAGTAAAATGTGTGACTATATCCACTACAGACCAGGATGTTCATATCACAGAAAAGTACTTTTTTCCTGGCCGTAAAGTCTCTGAGCATAAATGAAAACACCACCTCTCATCTCATGCGTAATATTCTCTGAGCTTGCTGGTGATCTGAGTCTTGACAGACTTTAATCTCTTTCTTACTGCGTCTCTCACTGCAGACTGATCCAGAGCTTTACATAAATGACTCAACTGCAGCACTATGTCAAAGATGATAAGGATGGAAAACAGAATATTGATTTGTAGGATTATTAGGCCAATAATAATTTAAGTCTAATTAAATCTGCTCCACTTAGCATCTGCCTTTCCCAATACTGTATGGTTTGCATGGCGGTTTAGATATGAAATACTCACAAAGGAGATTTAATTAACATATTATGTCTTCTAGAGCTCTTACTGATCAAACTCTGGCTGATCACATTAGGAAATTCTTAAACAGTACGCTGAATAATTACATGGGGCTTGTATTAGCCTGTGTTGTGGTTGGAGATATTGTTTGCGAACTCTATTTGGAAGATAACAGTAACTAGAGTTGTTCACTTGACACCTATGAATACACTAATCAGCACTATTCTTATTTTGCAGGTTAGCTGACAAACCATGTGAAGCAATATGCATAAATTATGCTAAAAAGTCCAAATATTTTAATTAGTATTGCTAAATTTGATGACACATTTGACTGACAGAATGCTTTCAAGGTCATGTATCTCATTAGCCACAACGACAATACAACTGTATGTCAGGGTGAATAAATAAATCAATGAATAAATGCTTTGCCAATCATGAAATGGTACACTTCCTGTCTTCAAAGTGGGTGTGTGGATGGATGGAATGAGATTAAAAGGGTCTAAATAATAGACAGCCTTTACCGCACATAATACTTTGTTGGCTCGCCTTTAGCTTTGATTACAGGAACAATTCACTGCAGCATCGTTTATGCATCACAATGTTTATGCACTGTCACAATAAACGTCACAACATTTATTTCCATCCATAGTTGTAATATTGTTTTGCTCAGGTATTCCACGGAGGATGAGAGTCACATCTTACTTGAACTATTCTGCAGCGCATCTTAAAGATTCTCAGTAGCGTTCAGGTGTGGAATCTGTGGTGTGCAATCCATATGTGAAAACAATTCCTCAATGTCCCACCTCTAGCAAACTGAAATGAAAAGCTACTCAGGAGTAATCAGTCGGGACCAATGGAAGACTTGCAAAATGCTTATTTAACCCTGTAAAGCCTGAACCATTAAATCATTGATGGAAAATTCCAGTTCTTTGAAACTGGAGCCTTTATCAGACCTTATGAACAACCAAAAAAAAAAGTTTTTTTTCAAATATCAATTTCCATGTCTGAATTTCAATTTTGTATCATATTTGATACATCGGATGCTCAAATATTGTTAGTTTTGAACAAACAACAACAACATAATATAACACAAACATGTCTAACAAATGGGTAATTCCTTTTCAAAATTGGCAAAGTTCTGCCTTCTTCCTCATTAATGACAGTTTTGCAGTGTCAGTGGAAAGGCCTCTGCTGAACTACTTCCTCCTCCGTGGTGGATTATCTGTGTATTGTATGTACCTAATTGTAAACATCAGGTTTCTCTAGACAAAAAAAATATCACACTCAACATGTAGAGGGCTTCAAAATGAATCAAATATAATACATTTGGCATTATTGGGTTAAATCCAGGTTGGGACTTTTCTTTGGCTAGGCCATGTGTTTTTAATACACTCATGTCTTGTGTTATTATTATTGTTTTAATCTATAGAAAACACTATTTAACCATAATTCACATTTGCTTCATTTCCCTGGTCATTTCTGTCAGGTTATGTTGTCAAGTATTGCTTTAACCACTTGACCGATTGTCGCATTCACACACACACACACCCTCCCCCAGCTCCAAAATACAACCAAAATACCATCTACTCGAAAGCAAACACATAAGTGAACACTTTTTTTTTCCACATAATTGTAAATAAATGCAGACATCAAGGGGTTAATGCTGCAAAAAGAAGTGCATGAGAAAAATGACATTTAAATGTGCATAAGATTGGCAGGTGATGAAATATATTGTAAAGAACATATTTACATGGCTGACAAAAGAATCAGTCGATATCTGACACATCAGTCAACTCTCACTGAAAAGAATGGAGCATAGAGTGCATCTCCTAAAGGGGTGGGACAGTGGATGAGCCCATGTGACACAAACACACAATCACTCTGCAGTAGAGTGGCTAATGAACATATTTGGTCTGCATCAGCAGACAATGAGCTGCCAATCAAATCCCTCACAGCACTGACGACATGGATGGCACCTACCTGTCAATTATGTATATAAGCCTTAGAGATGACAGGAAGACCTTGGACTTTGGCTATCGAGACAACATTTTTCTTAGGCTGTAAACATGTGCATTCTGACTGTGACCGTTGTAACCTCTTACCTGAGGTGTTTTTTTTTTTTTAATACATATGTATTCAGTTTTGATATCAAGACATTAAAATACTGTCTGTTTAATTCAGTCATGTTGCTTTTCGTAATATTGCAACGTTGGCGCTTAAAGGGTTGACATAGTGATTTCATAGTGACTGTTTTGGAGCGAGCCAGTTGCCATTGGCTTCATTTCCAACCCTTGCTTAAAACGCATTAAACTCCACCAGATATCATTTTGTCATCTTGTCTTATGCTGTTTATTTACACATTTTTCCCCCCACAGCCATTACAGAACAATCTTGTTTTGTCCTCACTTGTGCCCTTCTAATGTAACTGCATTAAGCTGCTCCACAGATTGCATGAATGAATGTAATTGTATCACTGCTACATTTTGTGGTGCAAGAGCTCCCTGCGTGGTTGAACTGATGGAAAACAAGCCTATTTTCATCGGGCAGCATTAATAATTTGCTACCAAAAGACGAGTGTCGCTTAAGGGGAGGAGGTCGGGGGGCGGAAGCTGTGCTGAATGACACACACTCCTGACAGAGGATGAGAAATCAGACAATAGAGGGAGATGGGCGGCGAGATGGATAGGTGTGACAGAGAAGGAGGAAGAGGCAGAGAGAGAGATGGGAGTATGAGTTCCAGAAGAAAACAGAGGCCCAGAAGAAGAGAGCAGGCATAAATATGCATCGTCATGGGCTATCTTTGTAGTGGATCTTTGACGTTTGCTGCAAGCCACAGCTAAGGCACTTCTGTCAATCCCCATCATTTTTTCTCTGGCTCCTTCCCTCATCATCCTCACCCTGGTCCTCATGTTGTCTTTTTTTCCCCCCCTTTTCTTCTCCACACAGAGCCATGCACAGGGGGCATGCAGCCAGTGTTGTCAGTCTCTGGTGCATCAAAACCAATATCAGCTCTCTCCAAATTAATTACCAGCCCTCGCCCTGGCCTGCCTCTGTAATAAGTCTCTCCGGGAGCAGAAGTGATGGGCTACACTGTGTCCTCCCCCTCCTCCTGCACGACCTGACAGCTACCCCCTCCCTCCCTCCCTCAACCGTGGTCTTTCTACTCCTAATACACCCCTTCCTCACCTCAGCTGCACCAACACCCTGTCGCCTGACTCTTCACAGGGGGAAGAGGATAAACCTGTGAAACAATCCCTCCATGAATTGGCTTTGTGTCAAGGAGAATTAAGTCCTGCTCCATAATGGGACCCACACCTCACCAGAAATAGCCTGTATATGCATGTGATGCGCCGATGCTGGCATCAGCGAAAGATGTAAAGTGACTTGTTGAATATTAGGGAGCGTAGTTCATATGTTCGGTCACATAGCACCGGAATATTAATATGATGAAGCTGCTCGGATGGCTCGGGGCAGGCCTTTTGATCAGTCACCTTCTGGACGTGTGCCCAACCCCACTGTCAATCTGAACAGCGCACCATTATAGATATTGTCTAGGTAACCCAGGCTCACTGAGAAATGATTCTGATCCATAGAAAGTCTGGCCCCTTTCCAGATGGATAAATAAATCCAGGCAGCCAGGCATTTTACCG
Source organism: Ostorhinchus rueppellii (assembly GCA_030068375.1). NCBI lineage: Eukaryota > Metazoa > Chordata > Actinopteri > Kurtiformes > Apogonidae > Ostorhinchus > Ostorhinchus rueppellii. The sequence continues at coordinate 18,096,501 of JAQQZY010000020.1, forward strand.
AAACTGAGCACAGTGATCCCAACTCCGCAAGTTGCTGAGGTCTGTAGGCTTTGGATTATATAACGGAGGTCTGTAAGATGTTAATTATAGAGACTCAGGTCTGGAAACACCTCTGGCATATAATAACCAAAGTCCTCCTGAGGTAGAAGCTGCAGAGTTCTGAACTGCACTGTAACAAAGTCTGGATGCTTCTGAGGTTCAAAATTAGGTGTAGAGTTGGATTATAGTACAGAGAGCCTAAAAGTTTGGAAGAGTGTCTAATAAATACAAGAGTTTGTTCTGCGTACTGTTAATGCAGTAAAGGAATTAGATGCGTAAATTGCATCACAGGTGCAGAACACTGGGGTTCTTCTCAGAGGAATATATAGTGCAGACCATTTCTGCAAGTCTGTTTCAAATGATTGTATTTGTACTGCCTTTTAGAATGTCTTTGGAACAGCTCAGATGTTCAACTGCTTTCTTATTAAATTATGAACACTTAAAATGAATATTTCAGAGTGAATCAGCTGCATCAGCTTGTCTCAGCTTATTGTTTCGGTGTATTTGCTCAAAACGTCCCAGTAAATACCAGCTTTTAAGCACCAAACAGCAGACAGATGATGCTTTAAAGTAGCTGGTGAAATGAAGCAATTAACAGTTAAAAAGCCACACATTTCCTTCAGGAGCTGTTGGAGACTGCAAACACGGCAACGGGAGGTTGCATATTGGACTTGCTTTCATCAGGTGTCCAAATGCACAAATGGGTGTTAATGTTGCTCCATTCATGCTGTAGATGTACCAATTGCTGAATCCAAGTAGCTGAAATATTTATTCATTGCCAGTTAAATGAACAAATGACTGTGAAGCAGATCTTATGTTGGGTTTACACAAACAAGGTCCTCATTAAAGCCTGATCCAACAGAAACTGAGATCAGAAAATAAAAATGGGTATCAACTGGCTTCTGGGCATCAAACTGAAAGATAACCAATGGCTCATCTATTATTTTTGTCTGGAATAAGATCGCATGATGGCACAGTAAAAGTGACCTCTCTATTTGGACGAGGAAGTGTGGTCTTAACCGATGCTAATGCTAACTGACTGCTCACATCAACCTTATTTCTAAACATATCACCATAAATGCCACTAAATAGTTTCAACCACTTGTTAATTGCTAATGCTTACAGTTAAGGTCGACTGCAGTAATGTCAACTTTGCACAATGATGTGAATGCACACATTAGCACTAGCTAGTTCAACATAGAGATATTCTGAGGCCATAAGTTTTGTACATAACTGAAACTGAAAATTCAAGTTTTTATCTTGAATTTTTGAAAAATTCAACAATGTAGTTGAATTAAAAATAAGTGAATGACAACTTATTTTTCAGGTTAAATATAATTTTGATTAGAATTTTGCTATAAATAAAGAAATTTTACAGTAAAGATAATAAAGTAACAAGTTTTGTGTGGAAAGTTTACTTCATTTTTCCTGTTACATTTACCAACACTCAAATATCCAGTATCTTAGTGTGTGAGATGAAGATGAGAAAAAAACATCTGAGGTGAAAGTAAGTCCATGTGTGGTCATGTTGAAGCTACAGAGACTTCTTACGTGACTGAACAGACTGTGGAGAGGCCAAGTTGTACTGACTTTCTATGGGCTGTATCTGCTACGTCTGCTACTTCACCAGTTTTAAAACAGAGACTTTCTTGACTTGTAAAATTGTTTTAAACATCATATGTGATAATGACAGCACAAATCAAATGGCATAAAAAAAAATCCCTCGCTTCCTCCAATGACTAATGCTCTTTTTTTTTTTCCTGCTGAAACACGGCCCCATGGGACATAAAAAAAAGTGCCAGGGCTTTGCTTCTGTCACATCAGAGCCTCAAAGTGACGTGAAAGGCATCGTGTTTAACCCTTTATCGGGCAAGTGACTATTTTTGGTAATTTCCACATACAAGACAGAGATAGAAACAATTACAGTGAGGACAATGAGTCACCAGTCTCAGGTCCAATGTGGTCTCCAGGGTCTGTAAGGTCCACCTGTGCATGAACAGTGAGTGGACCTGCTCTGTTAGGTACCAGGAAGTAATGGTACTAATGTAAGGAATGATGTTCAAAGGGTGAATGTGGATGTGGACAGGGGTCTGGATCTGCACTGATGTTGGTCTAATGTTCTAAGTCAGGGGTCGGCAACCTTAGACGTTCAAAGAGCCCTTTGGACCCGTTTCCCACAGAAAAGAAACCAGTGGGAGCCACAAAACCCTTTTGACAACTAAAAAAATACTCCATATATACTTTTTCCCCCTTAATACTACTCTTCCTAATACTATGTATAAAACTTAACATCTAAGTACATACAGTAAATTACACCGTGTAGATACTAAGTATGTTTCACAGATCATGTGAGTTGAAGCTGATTTACTAACAGGACGCACCGAAGATTGAATCTGTCATATGGACAAAATAACTGCACAAACACATTCAGTGGGTTTGTCCTGATGAATATGGAATATGGGTGTTTCTGACAGAATGCACAAAGTTATTGGGAGGAGTAAATGCAAATAATTCAGCGTGCGCAATGTGATTTCCCAAACCTGATACTGATTGCGGTGTCTGATTTTGCGTCTACATTCTGTCTCTCGCGTGTGCACCTAGGGGAGACCGAGCAAAACAAGTTCTGGCGCTGCACACCACGCACACACGCAAACAGCGTTCTTAGTATATGAGGCCCTCAGTGCGGTCCGATATGCGCAGATATCAGCGGAGTGTACACAGCCAACTCTGGGGTGGGGGTCTGCCCTGAGGGGACTAGCTTATGGCAAAGTTTTGGGGACAGATGGACGGACAGATAGACGGACAAACGACCAACTGATGACAATACCCTGTGGCTGCTATGGCTGAAGGTAAAAAAAAAAAAGGATTTATTTAAAGCCGCAGGTTGCCGACCCCTGGTCTAAGTGATTTTCTAATTGGGGGGAAATATGTTTCTTATATTATTATATTATATGTCAACACTAGAAATACATCTCGGGTGTACCCCATGTGCGAACCTAGATAGACTCTGTTACAGCTGCTACCTACTCTAGGACTTGGCAAATGAATGAATGATTTGAAGTACATCGAATTACCATCAAAATACCATCTAATCAGACATAAATAGTGAACAAGCTTACCTGGGATCAGTCTGAACAACAGTACTGCATCTTCAGGGAACAGGAAATAGTAGTAAATGAATGTACATGCAGAAATATCTATTTTTGAGTCAAATGTGGATATAACTACTTGGAAGGCTTTTTCATATTTTCTTTAAAGGTGGATCTGAAAATAAATCCCAAATGCCCAGTGCCATCATTTCAGGTATAAAAGCTACAGTCTGTAATTTACTTCCAGGGTACAAGAACTGAAGTGACCACTTTCTTTGATGATGTACTCATGCTGGATTTCCACCAACTACTTTCCCACACACAGAGAGCAACAGTGTGGCCTCAGTCCATTTACCCTAACTGATTTGCAACAGTCATTTTTAAGGTGAGCGAAGTCAAGGCGGCTTGTCAGCAAATGCTTTACTGAGAAGCACTTGGAATATGTTGGAGGCAGAGGCAAAGCAAATGACCACCCACCATAAAACCCACAAAACACCTCATTTCCATTTACAGTAACACCGCTCCTTAAACAAAAAAAAACTTTAAATATGACTTTTAATAAACAATAAAATGGGCTCCTTGCTTTCCACTTAAACTGTTAACCTGGTGACTCCAGTAGCAGCACAGGGGGGAGTCGTTCCTCACTCTAATCCGCATGTAGCAGCGGCAAGGATTTCCAATACTCCATAAATTCAGGGCTTATCTCCAGACAGTGACTAGTAAATGGTAAGCAATGCTATCAATCATGGAGCTCCCTGCTGTGTGATTCATAGTAATGTGTTTCCATTTAAAACTCCCCCGGGGTAGAGGAGAGAAGAGGAGAGCAGAACAGCGAGTCTCAAGGCATCAAATTCCTCACAACAATCAATACATGGAGCTCAAACAGCCCATGCCTCAGCCTGCCCAGGGAAAATAAATGTATTAAGGTACAGAAAAAAATGCATTAAACAGGAAAATGTGTTAAGCTGAAAGGAAAATCATCAAGAACAAAGAAGGCAGAAAACCGGGATCTGGCTCCTATTTTTAATGGCTCTGCCCCAAATATAAAGGTCTTAGCCCATGCCTTACTCCTTCATGGAGTTTCATGAAAATCAGTGTAGTAGCGTTTCGCATTTGACTGACAGTCAAACAGATAGACTGGGAAATAGTAATGAAAACCACCTTTTTGGTGTAGGTAATGAAGCATCAAAGCTAAGGCTGGGAACATACAAAGACACTCTGAGAGAGAGGAACAGCTTTGTAATACAGCGCTGCTAATGGCATATTTGATCAAAGAGAGACAAATGGAAGTCTGCTGTGGACAAGAAGGGAAAGAAACGGACACAAAAAAGATTTAGCTGCGCACTTGGTAGAGCTCATGGTAAACTGAAACCAATGTCTATTTCAAGTATTTTAAGTGTAATATTGCTCACAGCCACTAGATGCTGGCTACAAAAAAGCCTGACTCTTACAGACTCCCACAAAGTTCTCTCAAGAAAGTTAACAATATTTCTAATACACCCTATAAGGCCAAATGTATCATATTTGATACATACGTTTGGAAGCCCTTTACATGATCAGTGTGATATTTTCTTTCTCGAAAAACCTAATGTTTACAATTAGATACATACAATACACAGATAATCCTCCAGGACAGAGGAATTCATTCACCAAATGCCTTTCCAGTGACACTACAAGACTGTCATTAATGAGGAAGGAGGGAGAACTTTGCCATTTTTGAAAAAGAATTACCCACTTATTAGACATGTTTGTATTAAATTATGTTTTTGTTTGTTCAAATATAATAATATTTGAGCACTGAGACCCAATGTATCAAATATGATACAAAATTGAAACTCATACACGGAAATGGAGATTTGCCAAAAAAAAAAAAAAAAAAAGGGGGGGGGGGGTTGTTTACAACCGGGTTGCCCACTCC
>JAQQZY010000020.1:18107697-18125235 GCA_030068375.1 Ostorhinchus rueppellii
CAAACACTACCTGTAAAAAAAGTACAAACACTACCTTTAAAAAAAAGTACAAACACTACCTGTAAAAAAAGTACAAACACTACCTTTAAAAAAAAGTACAAACACTACCTGTAAAAAAAGTACAAATACTACCTTAAAAAAAAGTACAAACACTACCTGTAAAAAAAAGTACAAATACTACCTTAAAAAAGTACAAACACTACCTTTAAAAAAAATAAAAAATACAAACACTATCTTGGCGGAGGTCTGCGCTCTCCGAGTGCCCTTCTAGTTCTATATAATAATCAGTTACGTCTTTAACAGCTTCTATATTTGTATATCTGGCTGTTGATTGGTTGACTGAATGATCTGCTGCTCTCTCTCCCTGTGTCTATTTTATTACAAACCCATACACACTTTAAAAAAAAAAAGTCATTAAAATAGTTTTACAAGACATCAAAGTTAGTGCGAGCATCACTCAGATGGCAACACTGCTACCAAGTAAGTTTCCTTTTCAAGGTCTGGAAAAATAACTCACAGACCAAATCTTCATTAATGGGAATACCGCCCACTACCTCAATAAATAAAAGTATTATAACACACTGCCAAGTAACTCTGGCGGTGCACAAAGCCATAGTCCTGCTTCATAACACTGTCAACTTGTTTAATGTAGGGAGTCTAAAGTTGCAGAAAGAAACCAAATTTCTAAATATGGTGTTAACTTCATGCCTTAAGTCAGTGGAACTTGTTGAAGCAGTAACTTTCAACATAATTTAAGGGTTCTGTTACTGCAACCCCCCCCCCAAAAACAAATGAAATATAAGTATCTCGGCAGAATAGACAGAGAAACAAAGAAAAACTTAACAAAAGAATAGCTCCAACAGTGCCAAAATGAACCAATTAAGAAAATGAAGGTCCTGGAATAAGTACAAACTCTACCTTAAAAAAAGTACAAACACTACCTTTAAATAAAGTACAAACGCTACCTTAAAAAAAGTACAAACGCTACCTTAAAAAAAGTACAAACTCTACCTTAAAAAAAGTACAAACACTACCTTTTTAAAAAGTACATTTAGAGAAAATGTTGATGTAGAATAGATGTTTGAAAGAGTTCCAGGGGTTCTGGAGCAGGAACAGTATCGAGAGTCTACATAGAATTATGGCTGAATACCAATTCACCCCTTACCCCTACCCTTCTGTTTCGGGTAGTGTTGTCCCGATTCTTAATTAGACGGAAGGGAAGGGCTAAGGTGAAGGGCTGTATACCCCTCAAAACGGAGATTTTCCAGAACCACAGTACAAACGAAGGGGTAGGAGGAGTTTCACATAATTCTATTCAGATCATTGGCAACACGGAAGTAATCATCGCCAAAATGTGCAGCAGTGATGAAAGAAATACAAAAATGTAAGTACTTTCCTTGTAAACAACTCAGTCATTGGATCAACTGTTTAATGCCATTTCAGTGTGTTATGGATCATATTTATTCATCTTCTATACCCGCTTTATCCTCACTAGGGTCACGGGGGTCGCATGGAGCCTATCCCAGCTACTTAAGGGCGAAGGTGGGGTACACCCTGGACAAGTCTCCAGTATATAGATCACATGTCTGGTTTATAGCTGATAGCTGTAAAAAGATGAACAAAGCCCATGGAACAGAACTCATTTTAGTTCAGGGGCCACATTCAGCCCAATTTCATCTCAAGTGGGCCAGTAAAATAATAGTTAGAAACCTGTAAATAATGATAACTCCAAGTTTTTCTCTTTTAGTGCAACAAAAACATTAAATTACAAACACAACAAGAAAAAAACCCCTGAACTTTCTTAAGAAAAAGTGCAGTTTGAACACTATCAGTCTTCAACTTTGTATTTCGGTTGCACACGTCCATTACAGACAATGTTACACAAACTTTTGGTAACGGGCATAATATCATTGAAATTTTTAACTAAAATAAGAATTTCTACAATATTACGTCAGTTTATAACACAACTTTCTAAAAGTTTTGTGCATTTGTAGATCTGATTAGTAACCGCCCAGATGTTTAACAATCAAATCTGAACAAGCTAAAAGTTAAAGGGTTATTTTACTTCAGATTACATTGGGCTGAATGTGGCCTGTAGAGACCAATAATGTAATAACAGCCTATAACATAATAAATTTGCCATATTGAAAATTTAACAGGCCAATAACATAATAACTGGCCAATAATGAAACTAGAAAATCACTCTGAGAGCGCAGACCTCCGCCAAGGTAGTGTTTGTACTTTCCTCCACTAGATGGTGCTGAATAACCTCATAGGCAGCTCAGTGCCATTATGCCCTATCTCCCAATGATAATAAAGAATCCTTGAAAAAAATTCCTGGATCCAGATCACCACCAAAATTTAATCATCTGTAGGATACCCCATTTCTGACAATCTCTGAAAATTTCATGAAAATCCATCCATAACTTCTTGGGTTATCTTGCTAACAGATAAACAAACCAATGCCGATAAAAACATAACCTCCTTGGCGGAGGTAATGAAAATCCTGAACCAACAATGTAAAAACTTTTGCCCAAAAATGTAATAACTCATTATGTCATTGGCTGGTTATTACATTACTGGCCAAAAGTTACATTATTGGTTCAGAACTTATTACGTTATTGGCCTATTGCATTTTCAAAATGGCAAATTTATTACGTTATCGTCCATTATCATGTTATCAGCTGTTACTACATTATTGGCTTTTACATGAGCCCCTGAACTAAAACCACTTCAACACCTTTGACTGTTTATATCTTCAGTGTAATTTTTGTACGCTATATAATCGTGCCTCGGGCTGGTTTTGGCCCACAGACCGCATGTTGACACCTGTGACATAGAGTGTAGTTTCAATCCTGAGTCAATTCAGTATTAGGATGGGATCAAGGTGGTACTCATTTGTTGGACTCGTATGCGTGAGGTCCTGTCAAATCTGTCCTGTTTTTCGGAGCTGAGCAGCTTTTTATAGACTCGATACAAGACACACAAAGTACTGCAAGCCTTTCAGGTCATCACAGTGAAAGTTTGAAGAACAGCCATCCTTCTGGTCATGAAGAGACAGAGAAAGAGCACCGTAAGAGGGACTGGGTGGGGTAGCAATCAGGAAAAGTGCAAAAATAAAGCTTTGAAAGACTGAAACCTTGGTATCCACTATAAAGTTTCACAAGATGGAAGTTTTGACAGTTCTCTTTTTTTGTGTCTCTGGAAACACTATTTTGGTATGGCAGTTTTCTGGTGGTTTGGTCCGATGTTCCACAGCACCAAGTTTTAGGAAAAGGGTTAACCCTACATATGCAGGAGAAATGGGAGCGTACCCATGTTTCCCAGTACTGATGTTCCCCAATGCCTATTGTTATGGTTTTAATTTCATCACAGTTCTCTCAGTGTATATGTATTTGCTTTTCCCCCTAATTATTTAAAACCTTCTGTTAATATATTGGGAAAAGAATTTCAGGAAAGTTGAAAGTTTAGTTTCAAAATAAGAATGGAAGTTTTAAACTTTTGTATATTTGCATTCACGTTCCAGAGCTATATTCATAAGGCAGTCAATGAGGAACCAAACAGAACTAGACAAAAGAAACAAACTGACTCCGTGCACAAATGTTGAGTCCACATGTCCTTCAGATTCTGTGTACTTTGTTTTCTGTGAAAGCCAATCATATGTAATGACAGATGTCTCAAAATATTTCTTTTTTGGCCTCTAAAACATGATTTTCATTTCATAAACATACAGAAAATGACCCAGATCTCCTTATGATGGCTCCATTCTATGATTTATAGATCATGATGATGACTTTGTAAATATTTCTTTCATTCCATGGAATGTTGCACGGAAGCTCTGGAATGAGCTTCCACTTGCATTACACACTTTGGACTCTGTCAATGCTTTTAAAAATAATCACCTGTTCCTCCAAGCATTTTAATCTGCAGTAGACTAGGGGTTGTTTCTTGACCATCATGTTATTTCTAATTTGTTCTTTTTTCTGACTGTATATAAATAAATACATTTTACCTACCTACCTACCTTTTAAAAGCCAATTTAAAAAACAACAACAACAAAACTGGTACAACTGCTTAAATATGCCTACTCTTCTAATAATTTTGGCCACTTCTACATATTATTATATCCAGAAGCAATCAGATTTTGTCTTGAAAATACTGATTCAAGTGGTCAATTTGTTTGAATCTTCAGTAACGTATTAAACACACCAGGGACACAGTTACAGGGGCTGCAGAATTACTCTTTTGTCATTGATGTGCACTAAATTTAAGAGGATTTTATGGCTGAAGTTTCCCATGGCAAAGGATCATAGGATGGCAAGAAAAAAAAAATCCAAAAAGTATCACACAAATAAAACAAATGCATAATATATAGTGAGTCTTTCTCAGGTGGTAACACCAATACAAAACTCAAACGTAATCTCCCAGAGCCTCATATGAAGGATTGTATATGGGTGCTTCGCTGAAACTGGGTTCATTTTGGTACCTGGCACTTGGCAAGCTTTTCTTTTTTTAGACCCAATAATAATAATAATAATAATAATAATAATAATAATAATAATAATAATAATAGAGAAATTTAGACATATTTCCCCCAGGATGTACCTAATGATGACCTCAGATAAATGCAAAAAACCCAAAAAGAACTCTTGCTCTGAGCCATCCCAAAATTAATGAATTTTTAGTAAAATATTGGGGCCAAAAACAGGACCAGATTTGGGACGGGAAAAGCTTCCTTGGTGCCAGTACATTTGATCTGGAAAACTGGCTATAAATGGTCTTGTATACCACTACAAATAAAGACATTGTGTTAAATTTGATGATCCTCGTGGTTTTTTCCAATCCTGACGTGTGTTCTTCATGACTGCAATCTCATTCTAGGATTCGCATGTAGCCCATTGTGTCCACTCGTTACATGCAGAACCTGCCCAGTTAAACACAAATCAATTGTGAGTGATTTAGCAACAGCAGTCATTTTTGTGAAACACTCTGCCTTGCATATTTACTTTGATTCCCAAAATGTACCTGTGAGAATAAAAAGACATTTAAAAAATAGTCGCGTGTAATTTTTCGTGTCCCTTTTACTGTTACACACAGATTTTTGTATAAAAACATATCTAAAAAAAAAAAAAAAGTGTTTTATCTGAAAAATAGTTTAGCTTTGATCTCAGTCAACATTTATTTTTAAATTAAACCCAAAATGCTTCCAAACTTTCATAACATTAGCTTACAGTCTGTTTGAATTTTTAGCCCCATGTCCTGTTTTTAGGGACCAGTTTCACAGAAGCACCCATATAGAAGATCGACATGCCTGCCTGGGTAGTGCTTTTTCAGATTTGCTAAATCCATGTGGATGTATAACACTGGTTGTTTCTAAACATCTTCTAAACAAGAGAAGAGAGGGGGAAAAAAAGCCTATTTGAATGCAGCTGGTTATGCATCGTATAATGACCCTGATGAAAGCCACGAGCCAAAGTGCATCTGTCTCGTCATAATAAACTTGTTCTATCCTCCATGTGCTGCTGGAGGTTTTGACCTGCTACAAAGCCTTTTTTTTCAGCCAGGAGCCTTTGTACTCAGGCGCAAATATGATCTTTTTAAAAATTAGTGGTTGGATTTAACATACAAAAGTCGTTTTTTCCACATTCATTAGAAGTGACACATCTCAAGCACAGATATGAAAAATATGCAAATTTCTGCCTCAGATTCCACACTACAGTCACTCACAAGGATGCATACATGTTCACAGAGCAGTAAGGGAGTGATTATCACTGCACTGTTACTTGACTGACATTCATGAAGGCTGAACTGAGTGTCAGGGTGGCAGGAAAGGAAACGAAAGGTTTTTTCTTTGTTATGTGAGGAAAACAGCAGAGATCAGAGTTGCTTCTATACAGAGACTCCAGTGGCATATTTCCATTAAAACACAACAAAGCCCTAACAAACATGTCACCAAGCAAACACTGCGTAAATCGAAACAGGTCTCATTTGACTTTCAATCTTCAATAATCGCTGGCAGACAGGAGAGAAATGGAGATTGAATGACGCTTGGTGAACACAAAGAGCTTTTCCTTGTGGAAATGATCCCTTTAGACTTCACTCGTACTCTCTGTTTCCATCAAGTCAACACCATCACAATACTAATAAATATATTTTACCAAAGCCTATTAGTTTTCCATAAAAAAGAAGAAGAAAAAAAAAACACTTTAAATTAAACTTTTCCAATAATTCAGCTCTTTTATATGCCTACTGTATGAATGATGAAAAACCCAATACTCTGTCCAGACAAATATACATATTTTTATCATCACACATTCCAGCTCTGATCTCTCTTCCAACTTTAATTTGGATGGTTCGGGGGAGGCTCCGAGAGGCCATGTGAAGCGAGAGGAAAGGATAAATGGATGACTGCTGTCATTCTAAAGGCAGATTTCTCATTATGGCTGAGTTAAATCAAACCAAGATGACAATTTAAGGCTGATTAGGGCAACACATTAGAGCAGAGCTGAGATTATGAAAGAGAGCCTCGTCGTAAAAATGTAAGAGGTGATAGAGTAGCTGCTATTTCACATCAGGATAAATACAACCATTTCGTGGTAATGGCTTCTGAAGTGCTGTCCCCTAAAATATTTCAGCTGGTCTTCTATATGGAAGGATGTCTTTATGAATCATACTCCTTAGGATTTGTTGCAGTCGGGACGATGCTTGTACCCAAACTGGTTTTAAGTGGCGAAATGCTTCCAGCTATTTGGCAATGATTCATGTCCACGATCAATAGCTCATTATCTAGGTATCTCTATAATGAATCCTATAATACAGTACAAGTCTACGCAACATGCATTTTAATCTGTCGTTAATCCTTTTCAGACTGCGATTATAACAGGCCTTAGGTGTCGTCATGTTTTCTTTGCAATAAAAGTGTCAGGAAATGTCTTTTTTTGTCAATTATTTTGGACCTTTTTTTTCTGGAAGAACGTAGTCTTCAATATATGGTCATTAATAAACATTATTATACATGCTAAATACTTAAAATGGTGTATTTTTATGAAAAAAAAAAAAAAACGATTTGAAGTTTTTAGCACATTTATTATCAGAAACAACTGTAAGTGTCCATAACTAAACTTTCTGAGATTGCAGAAATAACCTTTCAACTATTTTACATCTGTTCAAACATGCTTTTTGGTATTGAACATTCAGTATCCATATTATGGCTTCATATTTTTAACAACTTTTTAGCCTGTGTGGAAGTCTCTGAAACATTTCTTCTTGTAATAGAGTCCCACATTGCTGCCATAAAGTGTTCTATAGTGTCGGAAAGCTCAGGAACTCAGCTTTTCGATGCTATTTGAATTTTGCGGATAGCATAAAGGGTTCAGGAGTTACAGTAATTTTAATGCTGTAAAGTGCAGAACGCATCACCAGAGAGACTGCAGTTATTGAAGGGTTAAAGAATGAAGTAAGAGAAGAACATCTAACTACACTTATGCCAAAATTAAGTGTGGAGATTTGTTTACATTATATTGCAAGTAAAATGCAGTCCAACAGGTAGAAAGTAATGGTTTCTGTGAACACTGAGCCTAAAATAACATTTTTTACCCCTTTCACACAATCCTAGTGGTACATAGACATTAATGTTTCCACCAGTCAGATTTCTTACCCCAGCAAAATTCAATGGAAGTGAATGTTTTTTGTTTAAAAACACTAGAATGTGTCAAATATGTTAAGTCTATGTGTTAATGTTAGTTTATGTTTATGGAACAGCCATGGCTCAGGAGGTAGAGCGGATCATCCAATAACTAAAGGGTTGGTGGTGCTTGTCAGTCCGTTGTGTCCTTGGGCAAGACACTTCACCCACTTTGCCTCCAGTGCTGCTCACACTGGGATATGAATGCCAATGAGTGTTCAGTGGTGGTCAGAGGCCGTAGGTGCAAATTGGCACTTGGTATTGGGAATTGGCAGGCTTCTGTCAGCCTGCCCCAGGGCAGCTGTGGCTACAGATGTGAAGTGCTTTGGGTGCCTGGAAAAGCGCTACAGAAATCTAATTCATTATTATTATTCTTAATGTAAAGATGGATGATGCAGTGCTGCTTCCACCTGGTAGGTTCAATCCAACAGCCATCTGAGTTTTATAACAACTAACAAGCAAGTCATTAAAACAAACTGATCCCACAAATTATGTCTCAAACTCCAAATTAGCGTCATTAAGCCTACCTACAAAGACAAATACCACTTTTGAGAGAGATTCATTGGATGTATTCTTTGAGTTTTCAATTTGGTCCAAGTATTGTTGACTACATTCAGCTTTTCTATGTCCATGTGTATGAAACATTACATTAACATTTCTGTGCCCTGTTTACAAGTTTTAGTGGGTGTATCGCTATAGAATCTACTTGAAAATGGCCCTGATGTTTTTGTGGATTTCCTGATCGCTGAGCTTGGTTTCCTAAGTCTCGATATTGCATATTGACCAAGTGATGATCCTGGCTGAACCAAACTGTGATCTGCATGATTACATATGTGAACATGGCCTGTTTAAAGCTCTGGCAAAGGTAACATTAGAAACAGCATCTTATAATCCCTGGTCTTATGCAGTGGAAATGCCAAAAAAAAAAAAAAGCAACAGTATGTTGAGTTGAGGCGAGTTATGATATGATACAATACACTTTATTGTCCCCTTAGGGAAATTTGTCTTGGGCTCCCAGAGATGCACAGGTGCAGCTTCCAATTAATAACACAGAAGTATTAGACTCGAACAAAGATGCAATCACATAACCCGCACATATTGCACAAGACTCTTACAGGCAGTTAAAAGAAACATACATTGATACCATGAGTGGAAAAGTGACAGAGGTGGAATGATGATGTATACTCAGATGAAATGTTTTTTTCTTTACTTGAGGGGGGCTATCATCACATCCTTCTCTATACAAAAATGATTAACCAATAATTAAGTACAGAAGTTTCTCAACATTGTCAATGCAATGCTAATAACAATTTACAATTTGGACATGTACTGGGGTTTAATAAGGGCCAGGGAACTTGTGTGGCTGACTGAAGTACAGGTACAGCTCTGGAAAAAATTAAGAGACCACAATAATTCCCTCTGAAATCATCATGGGTGCATGTATGACAGCCATTCCATTTCTGTGTCTGTTGAATTCCAACACAAACACACCTTATTCTACTGAATAAACGCCTGATCCATGTGTTATTTAAGGAGAAGCGTAAAAACCAATACTGTGGACATCACTATCTTCTTAGAATTGACAAAAACAGTGCTATTAGTACCATAAAAGTAACTGTAATCCAAAAATAACTATGTAAAACTACTGGACTTCTGCTCTGACAATGTTCCCAACCTCTGAGGCCTGGTTCTTCTATCAGGACAATGCTCCTGGCCTCAGCTGGGTCAATAAAGGTGTGGATGATGGACCACCAGATGAAGACCCTGTCATGGCCAGAACAATCTGCAGACCTGAACCCACTTTGAAAACTTCTGGAATATAATCAAGAGGAAGATGGATGGTCCAAACCAGAGAACACGACTGAGCTTCTTGAATTTCTACACCAGGAGCTCCATAAAAGTCATCCAACAGTAATGGTGGAGAACCAAGACATATGAGAGCTGTCACTGAAAATCAGGGTTCTTCCACCAAATATCGATGTGTGAACTTTACCCAAGTTCCAACATTAGTTTGTGTTGTTTGTGAATACGAACTGGTTTTCTTTGTGTTATTTGAGGTCTGAAAACACTACGTTTTTGTTATTTTGACCATGTGTCGTGTTCTACAAATATATGCTGTAAATAACAATGTTTTTATTTGGAATTTGGGAAAAATCTTGTTGGTCGTTTAGAGAACAAATCCCCAAACATTCATTTTATTCAAACACGTACCTATAAATGACACGTTTGCAGTGATCTCTTATTTTTTTCCAGAGCTGTATACATGAAAGAGGTATAAGGTGTCTCGTGGAGAGGCTTTGAATGACAGGGTCTGACGTTGCCCAATAGCAAAAAATGTTTCTGGATGAAAACTGACTGACACCCAAAAGGAATTAAGGGGTAGAGGGCAGCCAAATAAGAGATCTAGTCCAAAATACATTCTATGAGATATGTAATGTGTCAAGTGTAGTGTGCTATCAATGAGGAAGCTGGTATTGATAATGCTATTCCCTAGTCTGCCACATTCTTTTCACTCACCATCTTTCCAATCTGCCATCTCAGTGTGTGTGGTAGGATGTGTTATGGTGTGTGTATGTGTCAGATTGCTGCCGAGTCAAGGTAGCAACAACCAAAGCCTATTGTGAGGATACTGATGGCTATCTTTGGGTTCTGGCAGGGACAAAACTCTCTGGATGCTTCCACTATCATAATCCACACTCCATTTCTGTCAAAAAAAAACCACTGATAACCAAAACACTTCTGTCTGTGTGGCAAGTGGCTCCCCGTCTCCCACTTTTCTCTGAAGGACTTTTAAAAGTGTTGTTAAATGGGATGTTCCAGCCAGCAAACATTATTTTTAGACAGTGTCCCAGCCACCTCCTCCCCCCTCAACTCAGAACTGCTCTGCAGGATTTGTTGCTCCTCTGAGGAAGGTAAGCTTGGCTAAATGTAAGCTTAAAGGGGGTCAGGTAACTAAAAAGCTCAACAGCTGCCTCAGGTGAACAGTTACACAGGCTCTTTACAAAAAGAGGGAAAAAGCCTTAAGAGAATTGGGAGCTCATATCTAAAGAAAAACCCTTCACTGAACCTACAGATACTTAAGAAGTGTTTAGGGTTTAAACAGCAGCCTTGGAGGAAAACAGCTACTGGTGTTAATCTCTTTAATCTCAGTCTAAACAACGCTGCTATCTCTACCATTGATCATCTCCCTGTGTGCGCTATCTGCTCCCCTGAGAGGGAAAGGCTTGTCCCACATTATGCCTCTCACCAGCCAATCCTCTTAGTGTTTAATAATCTCTTTTATTCCAAGTAGGTATCCACAGTTAGCATCGTGGCACCACACATCACCATCAGCTACAAAATGAAGGGCTAAACACCCTTAAACCCATCAGTGGTTTTGATAGCAGAGGTGGTGTAATGCATGAAGTGGCATCATGTTTGACTGGAATCCCTTGGAATAAACAGTGTAAACTGACGTTACCAAGGCATAAAGGGGAATGTATACGTTTAAAAAAGAAGATATATTTACCAGCACATAGCTTTTAACGTGAATTCATCCATTGACACTAAGCACAATGGTTCAAAAGAGCTTCAAGTAGCTTTCATTGATGGCACCATGAAAAGGAAGCGTAATCAGGCTTTAATGAAGCCTTCTGCTTTGTGTGTCCTATATTATATCATCGATTAGCTGGGAAGAAATGCAGTTGCTGTTTTAATGACTGAAATGCACTCCAAGCTCAAGGCGAAATGTGTGGAAACGGAACTAAAAGTCTATAATCCTGTTAAACTGCACAAATGATACCAAAACAGTACAAGAAAAGCAGCACGCGTACAGGTGAACATTGGAATTAAGTCGACTTTTGCTCATATTTGTAAGTGATTTGTAAAATCAGGAGTAGCGATTCCCAAATCTGTTGCCGGACACTAGTATCGGCCACTGCTCATGTTAAATGACCTCAGACTATTGGCAAATACAATGACATTCAGTGATGGCACTAGCTGACATTTATCTGTTGTGCAAAGGGCTCCCTAATCAGCTACGGCATCTGACTGTGGCTCCAGTCAGTTCAGGACAGTTTCAGTAATGCCAAGTCTGGCACTTTGTCAGCTTTTTTAGACCCAATAGTAAAACAGAACTTTAGACATATTTCCCCCCCAAGATGTACCTAATGATGACCTTATATAAATGCAAAAAATTATACTCTTGCTCCGAGCCATCCCAAAATTAATGAATTTTTAATAAAATACTGGAGCCAAAAATAGGACCAAAATTAGGACATGAAAAGCTACCTAGGTGTCAGAACATTTGATCTGGAAAACATGGCTGTAAATGGTCGCATATACCACTATAAATACAGACACTGTATTAAATTTGATGATCCAAGCGGTTTTTCTAATCCAGACATGTGGGTTTTTCATGAAAGTAGTCTCATTGCAGGTTTTTCATGTAACCCATCGTGTCCAGTCATGTTACATGCAGAACCTGCCCAGTTGAACATAAATAAATCATGAGGGGATTTTACAACAGCAGTAGTTTTTGTGAAACACCCTGCCTTGCATATTTACTGTGATTCCAGAAGTGTGCCTGTGAGAGAAGATATTCCAAAAAATAGTAGCATGTAATTTTCGTGTCCCTTTTATTGTGTTACAGTTAGATGCAGATTTTTGTATTGGGGGGAAAAAAAACAAGTTAAAAATGTGTTTTATGTGAAAAATAGTTTCTCTTTTATCTCAGGATTTTTTTTTTTTTTTTTAAAAGAACCAAATTGCTTCAAAACTTGCTTCATAACATGAGTCTACACCTGGTTTGAATGTGTAGCCCCTCTGTCCTGTTTTAGAAACCAGTTTCATAGAAGCACCCATTCCAATATGTTACCAAGTGGTTCCATAAAAAAAAGTACATGGATCTAATGTGTCCTGTGTTTTGGTGGTTGATTTAAAGTTGCAGGAACCAAAACCAGTTATAAAAATAGGATAATTTGTCAATACATACCATTTCAGTGCAGACTAAAAGATTTTTTATGAACATAAATTATCAGACGGGGTCAAATACCACATTTCCACTACATGGTACCGGCTCGACTCTACATTTTTGCATTTCTGTTATGAAAAAGGACCTGGAATCTGGTACCCAGTGCTGGTTTTTTGGTATCACCTTCGCCGAGGTTTCAAAATGGGGGAACTGATACCAAAATGTGACGTGTGAATACAGCAGTCTCTGTGTCATTGTGTTATCAATGTGCAACCTGCCATTAAAAAAAACAAAAAAAACTAGATTTGGAGGGTTACAGTAAATATATCGGTAGGTTAATCAATCTGCAAAACAATAATGACAACCAGCCACATACCAAAGATTAAAAATATCATGCCATTGACATCCTCCATTGTGTGCATGCATCACATGGTCGTCGTTTTTCCTCCTCTTCCTATTTGTCTTTACTGCCAGCTGTGTCGCATTGCAGAGGACATCGCAGAATTTATGCGCAGCATTGCTATGACGACCAGGTACTCAACATCAGTAGTGTCCTGTAATGGAAATGGTCTCCAGGAATAGTACCTGGTACCTGAGTCGAGTCGAGCCGGTTCCATGTAGGGAAAACGTAGCAAGAGAGAAAAGGCTTTTTCCAAGTTTTTGGGTCAAGCCACAGAGTAGGGCAGTAGAGACATGTGACTGAATCGGATCAGCTGTCAGTCATATATTTAACCCATACTGTGACTTGTCCTGCCAGACCATTTATATTACAACATGCTGAAAGGCAAGTATGGGGTTTTTTTCTCAGTGATGGTAAGCATCACAGCTTTAATTTTGCTTCACTGATGTAAACTGATTTTAACCTGCTTTCAGCTGTAAAAAAAAAAAAAAAAAAAAAAAAGAAAAGAAACAAAACACAAAGTACACAAACTAAAAACCATCAGCTGTAGACCAAAATATTGTAACCATTTGGTTTATGGAGAAATTCACAAATGGTACATCCCTAATTAGTGGTTGTGATGACAGAATCAGAGTTAAGATGAGAAAATTGACTCTGAATGTCCGGATTTTAACATAAAGTGGACACTGAAATGTTTCATCACAAATGTCAGTTCAAAGACAGCCGTGTTTGATATGCCAACAGAGTATCACCGTATTCAGGAAATATAATGTCAAAGACTTTTTCTTGATAGACCATGCTATAACTATGCCAGTAAGAATTATTTTCATGGTAACATCATAGTGCACTACACTGACACTCAGACAGCCAGGGTTTTTTGTTTTTTTTTTTTGGAATGAAGACCTGAGCCTCCTAGCTGCAATTACATGAATGTGAAGTAATCTGTCTGGTCTACCAAAGTCATGGTGTGTAACATGATTCAGTACTGTGCAGTAGTCCCAAGTTTGATCCTTGACCAACTTTACCGAATGATGTTTCTCCACTGATGGTATGAAGTGAACGTGGGGATCACAAGGTATCAGACCCTATTTAGTATCTCCTACACTGAGGTTCCAAGCAAGGTCAGATGATACCTAGCATGATGTAAAACCATGTAGATCACAGACTGGTTGATTAAGACTTGCTGCAGCATCAGGTTTAATATGCATCATGCTGCAATACCAGTCAAGTCAAGATCCCAGGATTTTCCGGTAAACTCCATCTTGGTTCATTGGATTTGGAGCCTACACAGCTATATTCTTACCTGGAAAAAATGTACAACTAAGTTTTATGATTGAACAGCAGTACAGATCTGTCTTACAGTTTTAGACGTCATGGTTACCTCAGCCATTGTAAGGCCCAATCCCAATTCATCTCCTACACCTTCCCCTTGGCACTACTGCTTGAAACGGAGCTGCAATGGTTAGGAGTTAAAAGATTCTCCTATGAAATGGGATAACACTTTGTGACCTGTTATCTGTTGTCATCAAAAGTCATCAATTCCACTATAAGCAGATGCGACAACTTGGTTTCTTAATGTATTCATTGTGTCGTTAGTAGCTGTAACCATCTCTAATGCACAGGCCTTGTTTTTTTTTGTTTTTTTTATGGCTATCAACTATAAACCGCATACATGCGATCTATAACACATTAAAACAGCATCAAATGAGCGATCAGACGATTAAGTTGTTTACGAAGAAAATACTTACATTTGTGTGCTTCTTTCATTACACTGTTGCACTTTTTGGCTGTGTTTACCTCCATCTTGCCAAAGATTGAAACAGAATTATGGGAAGTTTCTCCTACCCCTCCATTCATAGTGTGGCCCTGAAAAATATCAATTTTGAGGGCTATATAGTCCGTTGCCTTATCCTTTCCCCTCTATCTAATTGAGAATCGGGGCAACACTACCCCATGATGCGTACGTGCAAAACAGAGGGGTAGGGGTAAGGGTTGTGGCCCAGGGATGAATTGGAATTCAGGCAAAATGTTGCGTCACTGTGTTCACGCTCAAATATGCACACCATATTGACCCATTCCGCATATATCTTAAGGGCAAAACAATTATAATTGATGATGATTAACTCTCTCTTAATGTCTTGCAATTTTCTTGCTTCGGGTAGTTTTTCACATCTCTGACGACCCTCCTATCACTGTCTTTCTTTCTCCACTTCCACATCTCTAATTATTCCTGCCTCTCTTCTTTAGAAACTGAACTCCCTTGCCGTCCCTAAGGGATTGTGAAGCAGCACTGAGTGTTAAAAAGTGCAGGAAGCTCCAGAGTTTTAGCTGAGGTTGTTACAACTTCAGAGGTTTTAAAGCAACAACATTAAAAGAGATTATTTAGTCTAAGAAAAGTGAGGTGAACTTAGATGTCCTTAGATGTTTCAGGCAGCTTTGCCTGTAGTTGAACACCACAAGGGTCAACCGTATCACATGTGGTACGTGGAAACTTTAACTGTTCAGCTGACTAAAATAATCCTTTTCCACTCTTTTACACCTAATTCTAAAACATGTTTATGGAAGGAAACATCCAAAATATGACATAATGCAGACTCAGGTATAAAGTATGTTGTTAACTTTTAAAGCTTCATGACTTTTCTAAGCATCCCTGGGTGAAAAGTCCATAATTATCTTTCGGTATATTGTATTTCAAGTGGCCTGGTCATGATACGTCTGTTCCCACTTCTTGCTGGTGTTTTTGGGCTGTAGAAAATCTACCCTTTGACATCCTGACTATTGCCTATTGACAGGTGTTAGTGACATACATGTAGGAAGGTTAAATATGTGATTGACAGCTGTAATTACCAATCACTGAGCAGACGTGATCAGGATGCCATTGCACTGCTCTACTGAATAAAACAAAATCAAGGCACTGGTATTATATTTAGTCTTTTGACTTAAAAGGAGAGAGCTTCAGCAAGTACACGTATATTGTCTATTGTACTTCAACTTCTAGGATTAAATTTATGGGAGGGGGAGGAATTCATCCATGGCCAACAGTTACATAAATATTTCTAACTGGTTTATTCTGGAGAGTTTTAAAGGTCATTGAGAATTTTTTTAAGTGGTTATTAAAAGCCAACCCAGTAAGTCATCTGTGTCTGCATCCCAGCACTGGAAAAGATAATTCAAAACGCATGAACCACTATGTTGTATGTCATAGTGTTTCGTGTGAAACATTGAATGAAAACATGAAATAGAAAAGATTAATTTGATGATTTTCCATGTTTGACTTTTTTTTCACATGTGAAATTAATATGGTGTTGGAATATATCTAATATGTGAAACCTGTTTAAATTCATGAGTACACAAACTTGCCATCACATGTAATATGGGTCATTCCATAGGTTTCACGTAAGAATTTATATTCTCACACACATTTCACCTTAAAAGTAGGAGCAAGGGTCCTGTAGTCCAATGCCTTATTTAAGGCGTTATTTGGCATTTGTTTGACCTTTCAAGGTTACTCAGGGTCAAAGGCCATGGCACAGAATGAAAATCCATAACTCAATATTTCCCAATTCTTTGAACAAACTTGGTAGACCTTGCTCCAAGGAACCTCTGTCCTAAATTTCAGTTCATTCCGGCAGACAGTTTTGGAGAGGTTTGTAGAAGCCTGGACATAGATGACCCTGGGTTGGACCTTTCAAGGTCACAGATCATGGCATCAAATGAAAGCCCATATGTGATTTCCTGTCTATTACCAACAGTTATTATCTCAATACCTTCAACTGTTTTCATGTTAAAGCACATTCAAATGTGTCCCATTACAAACCAATGGGGATTTTTTAAAAATCAAAAATTCATAAACCATTTGAAAATCATCATTTTCCAATTCTTTGAAAAAATGTGGGAGACCTTACCCCAAAGATGTTCCACAACAAATATCAAGTCATTCTGACTGACAGTTTCAGAGAGGAAGATTCTTGAAAAATTGTTTATGGACAGATGATAGATGGACCAACGTCAAGATTCCATCAGACACTTTGGTTCCTTTGCACTAAAAATGGCCCAAAATCAAAATTTTTGCACATGTGAAACTGACTTTAGCAGAAAGACTGAAATTTGGAAGAAACAGCCTACATCCTACAAATATGAAAGTGAATAGTCAAAAATATGAAAACCAAACAATACTTTAATAGAAAAATTAAGCTGGCTTTGTAGAAGAATTTTCCATACTTTTCAGATCTAAATCCACAAACAGTATGAAAAAAACAATGCTTCATACCAAGGTGCTGGTTTGTCCGGGTCACATTTTTCTCTCTCACATTTGTTTGTTACATTTCTTGCAAATTTCCTGTATCTGTGCTGTGCAGAGCAAGGCAAAGTTCTGTCCAAGCAATGAAAATTACTGATGTAAATGTATTGTAAATGTACAAATTCCCATTCATTCATTCATTTTCTATACCTGCTTTATCCTCACTAGGGTCACGGGGGTCGCATGGAGCCTATCCCAGCTAC
>JAQQZY010000020.1:18219143-18232875 GCA_030068375.1 Ostorhinchus rueppellii
ATATAGAGACAAACAATCACTCTGACATTCACACCTATGGGCAATTTAGATTAGCCCATTAACCTATCAGTGCATGTCTTTGGATGTTGGGAGGAAACCGGAGTACCCGGAGAGAACCCACGCAGACATGAGGAGAACATGCAAACTCCACACAGAAAGGACCCACCAGTGACTGGTGCGGGAATCAAACCCAGGACCTTCTTGCTGTGAGGTGTGGTGCTAACCACTGCACCACAGTAATCAATTACTAAAAATTTCTGGCAACCCCATTTCATTTCCAGGCGACCCCAAGTTTGAAAAACATTGAACTCAGGCGATGTTAAATCAATGTTCTTCCACCACTCTAGCTAATAAAATCATGCTAATTCTGTAAAGGACATAGCTGAAAATAAAATATGTCTTTACTGAATATGAAGCATGAGTCTAATTACTTATCAGACAGAGGGTAGGTTACAATTAGCATCATTTTCTTTAATGTTTAGTTTGGCAACAGCTCAGATCTGTTTTCATTTACGGTGTACACCTGACAGGAAGGCGTTTGCTTGTAAAGTTGATCTAAATGATAGCTTTTGGCTTAGGAAATAGATGTTTGCACGTGTTAAATACTTGACATAGCCTGTCTAATCACAGAAGTCTGAGCACACAAAACCCACACGAGGACAGGATCAGACCATTTCCGGGTCAACATACAATCTGTTTAAAGTTGCCTGGCTTCACTCCAAAGCTTTGCTCAGAAGCAAATGACTCAGGTTGTTAAGTTTTAGTAGCGGCATGAGAGCTAGATGATTTAGTACCAACCTTGGTGGTGGTGGGGATGAGCTGGGTGACCTCATTGAGGCTGTGCAGATGAGGAACCAGCTCCAACCACAAGTTGACCTGAGGAGAGGAGACAAAGTATGAATCACAGCAAAGTAAAAAGGCAAAGAACAGACAAGGACTGAGTGGATTTGTGCATGTCCTCGCAGTTCGAAATAACTTTAATCTGGAACAAGTCGGGGTGTTTTCATAGGTGTGCTATTTAGTCCTGTTGATCTGGATTCCCCTCTTCCCTGTCGGTAACATTTATTTTGGCAGGAGTGAACATAGCAATATCAATCTGGTGCCAACCCAACTGCCAGGAAAGAAATGTTTTGGCAAGCCACATGCTATGTACAATGTCCAATCTACCCTGTAGTACGTTCCTTCTGCGATGTTTGTTGTCTTTTAAATTTATCTTGTTTTTTTGTTTTTTTTCTCAGCCCAACATACATCTAACCAACAGATGAATGGGGCATTCGTCAACATTTTCTTGGCTTTCTGATTTAATTGGATTTTTGTGCCAAGAAAAAAAAAGGGAACTTGTTTTAGTTTTTGGCACTTTATTTTACCTACTGAATCCCTCTGTGAAAACTTAAGAGGCAGTAGCATATGTGACGTAAGAAATGTGTACACTTCTCCTGTCAACAACCATTAAAAATATAAAATAAGAGAGGATCCTGCTGACTTGTTTTGAGAATTATTTTCATTTTGATTTACAAATGTGTCTTCACAATTCATGTATTAAAAATACTGAGAACTAATTGGCGATAACCTGTGGTAGAAGGGAAAGATGGATGTCACACGGGTGCTTTTATCAAACTGGGTTTATTTTAGCGCCTGACAATTTTTTAGACCGAAAACTAAAAGAGAAATTTAGACATATTTCCCCCTAGAATTTACCTCATAATGACCTCAGATAAATGCAGAAAAAAAAAAACAACTCTTGCTATGAGCCAACCCAAAATTAATGAATTTTTAATAAAATATTGGAGCCAAAAATAGGAGCAAAATTAGAATATTAAACCTGCCTCGGTGTCAGTGCATTTGATCTGAAAACATGGCTGTAAATGCTCTTATATACCACTATGAATAAAGACACTGTGTTAAATTTGTTAATCCCAGTGGTTTTTCTAATCCAGAATCAGCAGTCTTATTCCAGGTTTTGTATGTAACCCATCGTGTCCACTGGTGTTACATGCAGAACCAGCCCAGTTAAATACAAATAAAGGACTGATTTTTGCAATAATAGTCATTTTTGTGGAACATTCTGCCTTGCATAAATAGTTTGATTGCCAAAATGTATCTATGAGAGAATAAAAAGATATTTGGAAAAAATAGTAGCGCATAATTTTTGTGTCCTTTTTTTATCATGTTATATGCGGATTCTTGAATAAAAATAATCTAAAATGTGTTTTATCTGAAAAATAGTTTCTCTTTTATCTCAGTAAATATGTTTTTTTTTAAAATAGACCCAAAGTGCTTCCAAACTTGCCTCATAACTTTAGTCTAGATCTGGTTTGAATTTTTGACCCCTCCGTCCTGTTTTTAGTGACCAGTTTCATTGAAGTACCCGTATATGTTAAAAAGGAAGTGTGTGGATGTGTCTATATGGGTCTATGAGGGGTATGAGGGCCTCTGACCCCATATCAGGTTTTTCAAGGTAATACATTAAGTAACGGTGGCTCCAGTGTTAAACGTGTGTGTGAAAACTGCCCATGTTCAGCAAATGAATAGTATTCTTTGAAAAATTATCCCACATAAAGCCAAATGGGAAAGAATGTGTTTTTTTGGCCCTCCGGTGGGCTCCTAACACCCCATGACCCTGTGCTGTTGTCTATTTATAAGCTTCACCTCTGTTTGTACTCAATCCCAGCTCTGAAAATAGAGAAAAATGTCATGGGCTGATTCACACAGCTCTACTCAAGCCAATCGACAAGATGTGGGGGGAGTTAAATTTGGGTGAATCACGGAGAGACCGGGAGTGATTTTATATGCTGAGTTAAAATATTAATAATAATGTCTTTCTGGGAATCACAAAATGTCAAAAATCTAGAGATATCATGCCTAGAAATGTATTAACCCTTGTGAATCCCCCTAATTTCCTACCTTCTGGGGACCCCGAAGACAAAAATGTACATGCACCACAAAAAAAAAAAAAAAGAAAGAAAGAAAACTGCTATAAAGTCATTGTTGCACTCATCTTTTTTTCCTGCCTGAATCTCTTAACCCATAAGGACCCAGGGTGACATATGTGTCACTTCCAAAATGAATGTTTCTCTATATTTAACCGTCCTAAGTGCTTTATCAGCATTTATTGTAATGTTGTCTTCTATATATTGGGTTTTTCTTTCAGTGAAAATCAGGTATTTTTCTATATTTAATTTACTAATCCTGTAGATATTCATAAAAGCTCAGAGAAAGGGAGAATAACGTTTGGGTCTTTAAGGGTTAAACCACTTCAGCTCTGCTCTAAACTACCAAATGTTCAATAATTGTCAGAGTTATAAAACAGTGTTTCAGCGTGCACATTTCTCACTCAAGGGATCCTGAAGAGTGAAAAAAAGTGTCTAATAGTGAATAAAAGAACATAATAGGCCTGTAGGAGTAAGTGACATTAGATGAAAAAATATGCCAAGGAAGAAAGATTATTTCGGCATCGATCCAGCTGATGTCATCATGTCTATGCCTGTGCTGATGTCAGCATATCAATTGCCTCTATACTGTATATGTGAGAACTTTGAAGTAAATTGAAACTAGATTGATGTTTTTAGAGTAAATGGGAGAAGCAAAAAGATTTTAAGAATTCATAAAAAACATTTGAACTTTGAACAACTCTTTCCCAAAATGTAATCATATCTATTGTGGGTCACTGGCAATCTATAAAACAAATTTAGTATGAATTCAAACAATAGTTTGGCTGATAAAGGCATGTGAAATTCTGCCAATTATAGGTAAATGAGGAATTTTTTTTTTTTTTTTTAATTTAAAATTTGAACTTTGACCTATGTTTCCCAAAATACAAGGACGTCTATAGTGGGTCACTGGCAATGTATAAACCTAATTTGGTATGAATTCAACCAATAGTTTTGCTGCTACAGACATTTTACATTTTGTCCATTCTAAGTGAATGGAGGAAAAAAAAAGATTTTAAAAATTTATCAAAAATATAAACTTTGACCTACTGTTCCTAAATGTAATCAGATCTATTCTGGGTCAATCTATAAACCCAATTTGGTATGAACTCAACCAATAGTTTTGCTGCTACAGTGTTAACAAAGAAAGAAACAAACCACCAAACCAAAAACAATACCCCTTGCCCCGCCTTCAGGGGGCGGGGTAAAAATGAAAATGACCAAAACAGCCTGAGGGGTCTGCATGGGTTCATTTAAGTCCATCTTCAGTATTAAATAAAGGGTCAGAGCTTCTGAGTGTACCTTGTTGGCGCGGTAGTGCTCTTTGACCCGGGGTTTCAGTCCGATGTGCAGGTACAGCTGGTCCTTCTGGTTGTATCGGGTCCACGCCACCTCCTCAAAGCGGTTGGGTTTAGTGTGGATGAACTTAGTGTCCTGTGGGACCGGCTGGTTTGGGTCCCTGGGAGAAAGAGGAAGAGATGCACAGACGTTTAAATGTCAGAACCTTTAAAACAGTGCAACAGTTAACATGATGATGCAGGCGTCTGTCCTGGACAGGCAGTGATACCAGGGTTACCGTGTAGTCACTGGGGAACAGAAAGAGCTAAAGCACAACTAAATATGGAGTGGATCTTTTGGGACATGACTGTCTGGTTATTAAAATTTTAATCTTGACCTAAGTGTAGCATCTCCCTCGGGCTAATCAGTGTAATTATGAAAATACTGGGTTGTAGTGGTGAGATGCAGCCCCAAGGTTTCATCAAATTTTAATCAACTGTGTCTGAGATATCACACCTGATAAAATCAAAAAAAGGTCAAAAGGGGTGTTATTGCTCACAGATGATTGGTTTTCTAAAGATGCTGATTGAGTAAAAAGGTCTTAAGATACCTAATAAACTCCAGAGTTGCTCTAATTTAAGAGATGTGTTTTCCAAATGCTAAAATATTATTATCCCCAAGCTTCTAAATTATGGATGTTTTATGGTAAGTGAGCCTATTTATATATATATCTTATACATAAAATGAGCCCCCAGTTACAGAATAGGTTTGGGAGAAGATGCAGCTCAACAGTTCTAATAATTTACATAAAAGACATGTTTCGTAACTTATTATATGAGAATCTACAGCTACTTTTAGGGCACTACAGGAGACTCCTACGGGAGTTTAAAGTAGTCTGTAGAGTTAGTCCAGGGGTGTCCAACCCCGGTCCTGCATGTTTTAGATATTTCCTCTTCCAGCACACCTGACGGTTGTTTTCAGGCTTCTGCAGAGCTTGATGATAGGCTCATCATTTGAATCAGGTGTGTTGAAAGAGGAACACATCTTAAACATGCAGGATACCAGCCCTCGAGTACCAGGGTTGGACTGAGAATAGAAGACTTACTTGAAGGTTCAAAGGTCAGCCACCCTACTGAATTACAATGACATCTGGTCTTTTTCACTCATACGTGGGTTTTCCAAATATCTGTATAATGCAGTAAAAGGTTCTTACCAGTGTGTTACTATTGGGTCTGATCAAGCGAACGTGAACATCAACATGTAAAAGTAAACTCACTGTACACACATCATTTATCAAGTGGGTTCATTTTTTAGCTAAAGATCTCTATTTTATGTAGCTATTGTCCTTTTTTGTAGAAAAACTATAACCAAGTTTATTGTACTTTTTACACCACAGCCATAGCTTGAATTTGTCGCAAAAAATTATATCTAAAAATTTTTTAAAAAATGCATTAGATCGGTTGATCATACAGATAAGTATTAGATTTTTATTGTTTTGTGAATATTATTGATATTTATGAATTTGATCATTTATGCGTTGTTTAAAAGGTTCTGTCCATGTGTTACCACAAAAATACCAATTATAAAGTTTCAAATTACTTGTATTCAAATATCTGAGTGAAACTTTCAGGACATAAGGATCTTTTGATAGATTTTGGCTGATGCATACAATGGTAAAAAGTTGTCCACGTGTTACTATGGCAACCTGTCCATGTGCTACCACATTGTCATGTCAATAAAACTGTGATTTTTAATATTTTACTCCAAAATTTATTTTCAGCATAGTTGAACATAATATCTAAAAGGTTTTGTCCTATTTGGCATCAATTTCTGTTGAGAACTGCATGTTTTGCATGTTTCTGTAAACCTTAAATAATTGAAGTCCATGTGTTACTGAGCCATAATTTGACATTTTGCATCTAAAAATTTTATTTTCTCTAAATATAATGTTGAAGTGCTTATAAATACTTACTCACATATATATAATACATGCATATAAGTTACTCTAATGACATGACAGATTGTTGAACACCAAATATGTCCATGTGACCCTCTTTTATATGGTGCATTGGATTCATTTCAGCGCTGCATTCTTGTGCATGTTGCATTTGAAGAGCCATGGGCAAACCTTTGTTTTTTGTAAATATGTCTGCCTAATTTGATAAAAAAAAAAAGTAAAAAAACATCCATGTGTTTGTCAGATACAAAACTTTTGGTCGTGACTGTACTGTATAGCATGTAAGTACAGAGTTGTGACATAGAGGTAACACACATTCTGATCTAACTGAGGTCATATATATACATATGTGACCCAGAACCATATATGCAAGGGTATGTTCACACTGTACCAACTCAGATCTGTTTTTTTTTTATGAATATGAACCTCCTGAGACCTAGGAAAATAAATGTTTGTGCTTTTTTTTTCTACATTAAATATTCATCTTGATTGGAACTGGCATGATGAAACTGTTTTTTTATTTATTTATTTTTTATTTATATAGAATGTCCTTTGATTTTTTTTTTTTTTTTTTTTTTAATCAAGCTGTGAAACTCTTATCCCATACAGAGGACAAAAATGCATTACTAAGTCTCGGGAGGATACGGAATCTGTTCTTTTCCTTTTTGATGTGGACCACTTCCATATTCAATCCTAAATCAGAAACAGATAAGATCTACTACAATCTCCCATCAGTCTGAATAGTCATGCCAGTTCTTTTCTGTGTGTGTTAATGCTTAAAAACCTTAAGCAGATGCGTTTAGACCTGTACTGTACGTGAAACCTGCCTGAAGCCCACCTGATGTGCACCCGTCCCCTGGTAAACATTAGAATAAAGTCATCATAACATGAGGCTGAACTGCAGATCATGACCGACATAAACCCCTGTTTTATATTCAGCACATACTGAGGATCTTACAGAGTATATTCAACATAAGGTCCTGAGCTAAATAAACCCACTTCCACTTAATCTGAGCAGAACAGAGCCGGTCTTGTGATCTGCAGGGCCCATTCTGAGCTGCTGAGCGCCCCATTGTCTGCGAGCGGCATATGGAGCCAGCCAGAACTCATCAGGAACACGCTTAACCATTCAAATTGGTAGCATAAATCTCCCAGGTGCCCAGCATTCCATGTCAATTTGAGGTTATATATGTACATCATTAGTGCCTTTCTCTTCCCCTAAGGGCTGCTGGGCAGTGCACTGAAAAAGCCAATGTCCTTCTATTACGCTCGCAAAAAACAATTACCACCATGACTATATGCTGAAAGGCAACTTGAGACAGTGAGGAAGAAAAAAAGAAGGATTTTAATTCAATCCCATCAAGAATGTCACTCTTCAGGCTAAAACCATTAATTAAGACTGTATTCAAAGATATGTAGTGGGTATCTGCATAGAATACCAATTACATTATACAGTCTATAAAACATGATAGAACTATTCACTAATACCAGTCATCAAAAGAAGGCTTATTATTAAAGAAACACAATTAAAACGAAATCATCTTTGTATTGTCATAGTAATTGCATGTTGATCAAGTGATTGCAGAACAATGGCACATATGAGCTGCTTTGGCTGAACTTCCATGTTATAAAATTCTACATATTAACATGTAGATGGTTATATAAGGCTTCTCGGTAAAGGTTAATAACCTGATGCATACATTGAATGTTCTACTGTTCTGTTTCTCTATTTTCATTATAATAATAGCGCTTTTCAAGTCACCCAAAGCGCTTTACATTATTCATTCACTCTCACATTCTCCCTCTGGTGGTGGTAAACTACATCTGTAGCCACAGCTGCCCTGGGGCAGACTGATGGAAGCCATTTCGCGCCTACGGCCCCTCCGACCTCCACTGAACATTCATACGTATTCATACACCAGTGTGAGTGGCACTGGAGGCAAGTGCCCAAGGACACAACAGCTGACCTGGAGAGAGTGGGATTTGAACCGCCAACCTTTCAGATATTGGACTACCACTGAGCCATAGCCGCCCCTAATTGACTCATACTTTAAATTCATCTGTTCATGGTATATTATAGGTTATTATTTAGGTTCTGTAGGCTGTGGAAATGCCTAAGTAGAAGTCATTTTTTTCTTTTTTTTTTTTTAGGAAACACAAAAAAAACAAAACTGGAAAGTATTCGATGATTTCAGCAAAAAAGTATTTTTTTCTCAGAAAATGTTGTTGAACCCATAAAGGCCCAGAGCTTCTTCTGTGTCAGTTCCCAAGTTTTTCTTTCTATTTAACCTTTCTTAAGGGATTTATGACTATTTATTATAGGATTTTTCACTTCATTTTGCTTTTTTTCCTGTGTAAATCATTTATTTTCCTATATTTAATTCAATGATCATGTCGATGTTCAGGTTAAAGTTGAGGGTTATTATATCAGAAACAGAGAAAACTGAAGAAAAAGAGACTTTTTTCAGCAAATATATCAGTAATTGAATGTAAAAACAAGTGTGTCCATCCACTGTCATTGATCCAACTCTATGGGTTTTACTGGTGAATCAATGTTGTAGAAGATGATAGTGTTTCCATGGCAACTACAGAGCCTCTGAACGTCCAAATGGGTCATATCTGATGGCCATGAAAAGATGAATAACTGTATTTTACACATATTATTTACATGGATTATTAGAATTATTGGATCAACAGGTATTAAACAGTTTAGATCAGTGCATTTGTTCGATGTTTGGGTCTTTATGGGTTAAGAAGGTTTCTCACCTCAGTACTAAATCAGATAAAGGTGTTACGTTTGATTTCACTCCACATTAGTGGGATGAATTTGTGAAAAATTACAGTGAAGATATTAACAATCAAGGATGTTCAAATCAGGTTAGGTCAGTTCAATCTAAGGTGGGTCAGACCAGTAAAATACTATCATAATAAGAACATACAGATAATGTAAAGTGCACACTTTTCTCTTAATTTCAGAGTAAAACAAAGTTGAATTACACAAAAATGTTTGCATTTACAGACTAGCCTTTTACAAAAATGTGAATAACCTGAATAAATGTGATCAACCTGAAATGTCTCAATAGAACTCAGTGTAACTATACCGATATTCTGTTACGAAATGTTTTATGTATTTGTAGAATCACTGTGAGCTATAAATTGTGATGCACACATATAAACGATAAACTAAGACATAATTGAACTTATTTTCCTTAAGATATTTCAGGTTCATATTTATTCATGTCATGTTTAAGTACAGTTCGTACATGTAAACATTTTCATTTGGGAATTTAACTTTTTTCATTCAAACATAGACAAAACTTTGAAGTCGACATTATTTATAAGTTCTTAACCTATTATTTATTTTACACCAGTGACTTCTGTATTCACTTCACTGTCACAGCTTCTTATTATATATATATATATATATATATATATATATATATATATTGTATGAACCTTATACTGGGAGTTAAAACACATTTGAAACATAATAACATATTTTGCACGTCCAAATATAATAAGACACTAAAAACGGAGCAAGACAGAAGTAAATTAACCAAATGAATAGATTAAATTGCAGCACTATCTTCCCATATATGCACATATTATAGCAAAATAACCTCTTAGCACCAAATGACAGTTAATTAGCAACTTGTGAGTAGCCAAATCTCGAAATGCGAAAAAGTTTAAGTAAAAGGAAGCTTGTTAACACTTTGCACACTCTATGTCAGTGTTATTCTCACAGTTAGCTTCCATTCAGCCAAATGAACTAAAAACATTACTGCAAGTTAATAAATGGGATTTTTATTGCTTTTAACACCTTTGTGTTTTTACAAACCTTAACATGTTTTACCAATATTTGCATGAAGCTTATCATGTTACATATCTGGTCACTTCGTGCAGTGATATAGATTATACTGTGGATTTTGGCCCAATATTAAAACAGATGCTTCTTCCAAAATAAAGTAACATCTGTATAGATTAAGAGACTTTGATTACGAGAAGGTAATGATAGTATACCACCTGTCAGCCCCTCCAGGAAGTAGTGAAGCTGCAATTTCAACAATTAATGTAAATGTAGCTGTCCATTCATGCACCCATTTATCTTCCTCTGCTTATCTGTAGTAAAAGATGATAGGGTAGACTGATGAAACTGCAGGGTGACAACTTCCTGGAGGAACTGCCATCCATGGAATGAGTGTTTAACTCCTCTGCAAAGAAACTTTATAAAAGGTCAGCAAAAGGTTCCTGAAGAGATTTTAGGCATGATGTATTGGACCACAGGAAATTGGTTCATTTACTAAAGAACAAAAATAGACCTCTTAATCATGAGATATGATCTAGTAATTACAAGATCAAAATCTTATAATTATAAGAAAAGTTAATAAAAGTTCAAAATAATATTGATATAAAACTGAAAAGCAATAAACCAATTAAACGGAGGTCTGTTGGAACTGTGCAGTGCAGTAACACAACTCAGATCTGACATGGAATCTGTCGCAAATCATGGGAGATACTGAAAAAAAAAAAAAAAAAAAAAAAAGCAGATTTTGCACGGAAACATTTGCATTTGTGGTGTTCGGCCAGTATTTGAGTTCAGTACAGCCCATGGCTCTTGTCTATCACTGCAGGGCCCTGATGATGACTTTCCAGAGTCGAATGCATTAATGTATCCATTTAGTAACAAGGGATTTTCACTTTTCAGATCAGACTGGCTCTACTTTCTAACTGCCGTTCACTATGCGGTACATTTTTTTGTAGATACGTACTTTTAGTCATTTGTGGTGGTCTTAGTTTCGTTCGATTTAGACCTATGCTTGGTGAGAACTTAATTTTTTTTCAAACATCATTACTGTGTGCACTTTTTTCCTTCCACTGCAGAACTCACTACTAAGTATTTACTTCTTAATGCTGTTTCAGCCATTGGTGGGTAATATTCTCAGGCAGCTCAGTTTCTTTATGCTAGCATTATACAACTTCCAGTCTTTTTTTTCTTTGTTGCCTGAAGATGAATTACAGCAGTGCTATTTAACAGTTTATGGTTTAAACACAAGATGCTCTTAACTGTGGGCTGTCAGTCTACACTTGTGAAATATTAGTAAAAAAAACCCAAACAAACCCAACAACAGTGACTGGTTGTTTTTGAGACGGTACCCCTATCATGTTCCCTTACACTCCTATAGGAGAAACTGTCATTTCTATTGAGCGTTTCCATGGGACGTATTTGGACATCCAGAGGCTCTCTAGTTACCACGGAAACACACTCATCTTCTACAACATGAGTTTACCAGTAAAAGCCACGGAGCTGGTTCAATGACAGTAGATGGACACACTTGTTTTACGTTCAGTTAATGATATATTTGACTAAAAAAAAGTATCTTTTTCTTCAGTTTTCTCTGTTTTGATAGAAAACCCTTTTAATTTTTTCTGAGCTTAATGAACATCTACATGATCTGTGAATTTAATATTGAAAAAAAAAAAGATTTTCACTGGAAAAAAGCAAAATACAGGGGATAATATTATAATAAATGCTGATAAATCTTTGGAAAGTGAAATCTACAGAAAAAAAAAATCATTCAGGAACACCGCAAAAGTAACACTGGATCTTTATGAGTTAATACTGTATATATTTTGGATTTAATTCATGTTCATCCCTTCTGCAGAGTAAGCACACGTCATTAGATTTTGTTTACGTTCAGTCTGGCCTATAGTTTGATGGAAAAGTTACTGTTTGTACCCTGTCTTGGCAAAGTTGGTCCAGTAAGTCATGACAACAGCGCTGAGCATCACGTCATTCTTGGAAAAGTTGCACGGAAACAGCTCTGTGGGTCCAATCATTGGCAGGCCGAACACATATGGGATCTCATCTCCGTGTGCTGCATCTGCCCATGGTGGCACCTAATGAGAAACACATGAAATAAATAATGGAGATCAGCATTATTACATCCACGTGAAGGACATAGGACATTTTGAAGTATTATTTTAGCCACTGATGGAGAGGGGATTGTGGTGAAACACAAAGAAAAACAGCTAAATTAAACAGACTGAGAAAATATAACATTTTCTGGGAGCGAAAGCAAGAAATAAGATAAGTTTTAATACCATTGTGCCTTCCGTATCAGGCCAATTATTCAGTGTATTACAGAAAGAGAGGAGACGGGAAAGAAAGAGGCAC
Source organism: Ostorhinchus rueppellii (assembly GCA_030068375.1). Lineage (NCBI taxonomy): Eukaryota > Metazoa > Chordata > Actinopteri > Kurtiformes > Apogonidae > Ostorhinchus > Ostorhinchus rueppellii. The sequence goes on from JAQQZY010000020.1 coordinate 18,231,484, forward strand.
TGATGACAGGAGATGATAGCTCTGAGTTGGATTTTAAAGTAAAGCAGTAAAGTACGTTCTGCAGTGTCTAAAATGAAAAATATGGCTAGAGAAAATATGAGTATTTAATCACCACATCTCACTTTCTCAAACTGCATAATTAGTTAGTGTAGCTTTGTATAAGCAACACTCAAAATGTGGTTAAACAAGAGAAAGTAACAGCAAAAAATTGAGTGTCCAATGCTTTAAAGGCTTCCCAACGCTTGCTGAAAACTAGTCATTTAGAGAAATGGCATTTGAATAAAAACTGTATGTTTTGTGCCATGAAATATTATCTCTTTGTGCTGTAATGAAATCTGCCTTCATAACAACAACCAATTAAGACTTATCTTCTCCTGCAATTAAAAGTAGATTTCTCCCCAAACTAGACACAAAAAGACAAAATCTCAAACTCCAAGGCCACTTTAGCCGGATGCTTTTTAATTACAGTCTCAGTTTGCATTAATTAAAGAAATATTAAAATACAAATCATTTGTGTGCATAAGAATTCATGTTGCATCAACCCATGATTCCACTTTCCTTGAAAAAGTTTTGTTGCAGTATCTATCCTGTATATATCACAGTGTTGACATCCCAACAAACCTTTCTGGACTCAAGGTTAGTCCACAGAATAATTAGACTTGTAGTATCTCGGTGAAGAAAACAAAAGCTCCTAATAAGAGAACATTTATCCTACTTGTATATGTACATTTAAGTCTTAATGTGACAGAGCATTGACCAGATCAGGTCTGCTTATGTACAAAGTCATTTAAAATCAAAAGAGTTTTTTTGTATTTTCCTTTTAATGGCAAAAACAAAATTGCATTTTTCTGAAATTATTTATTTTGTCTTATGAATGTACACACATAAACCAAAAAATGAGCCGTATTCCTAAAACTGTGACCAGAAAACAATCATAAAAAATGATGTGAATAGAATGTGAACATAATCTACATAGATCACTGATCAATACATTTGAAGTTATTATTGATGCAAACTGCTGCATAGATGATTAGTTACAATTATTAATTGAACAGACTTTAAACACAATATGTAGCATTTTCTGCATTAACACCATAAAAGTGACTATGTTTACATTAACTTATATTTTGTCCACTTGTGTACTCACATTACACCCTAATTTTTCAGTAATATTCAGTCACAGATGTTCACTGTAACAGTACATTTCATTAATTTCCATTGTCTGTCATTAAATGAGCAACGTCCAATGTAACTTGCAGCTATTTGAGTTCTGATATGAAAAAACAAAACAAAAACAAAACTAGAAAAGCACTCTGAGAGTGCAGACCTCCGCCAAGCTTATTGTGACTCCCATCCAACAGTCGTACTTTTTTAATGTTCCATATGCCCTGT
>JAQQZY010000020.1:18243688-18255704 GCA_030068375.1 Ostorhinchus rueppellii
GAGACCCACTATCCGCAATCATGAGCAGCTTTTTCATGGAGGACCTGGAAACTACAGCCATCCACACAGCACCCACTCACTGTAAACCATCACTCTGGAAAAGATATGTTAATGACATCTTGGAGAAAATAAAAACCGGACACACACAAACTCACAGACCATCTAAATAGCATCGACAACACTGGTAACATACAATTCACATACGAAGAAGAACCAACATACACCATAGAGAAGACGGCAGCATAAAAATCACAGTTTACAGAAAACCCACACACACCCACCAGTACCTCCTCTGGACATCAGAACACCCTACAGCGCACAAACTTTCAGTTATCAGAACACTATACGAACGGACCAAAATCATAACCGAAGAGAAAGACAGACAGGAGGAGGAACTACACATCCAACACGCTCTCACTCTCTGCCAATACCCCAAATGGGCCATAACTAAAGGAAGACAACAAGTCAGGAACAAAGAAAAGACGACAAAAGACAAAACAGCAAAATATACAAAAAAAGACTGATGACAAACAAAAAGACTTCATAACCATACCATACATCCGGGGGACAACAGAACCAATACAACGGGTTTTCAAAAAACATCACATCCACACCACTGTTAAACCACACACAAAACTCCGCCAACTACTTGGACATCCAAAAGACCAGATAACACCGGACCATAAATGCAACATCATATATGAAATGCCGTGCAAATCATGTCATAAAACCAACATCGGGGAAACAGGAAGATCATCTATCACCAGGAAAAAAGAACATCAAAAAGAATGTGAAAAGGAGAAAGGGGGGAGATTCACAAGGACCCAAAAGGAAAAAGCCGAACAAGAAAACCTCAAATCAGCCAGAACCGACCACTGCAGAAGAAACAACCACATCATGGACTGGGATCAGGGCAAAATAATAACATCAGAAACAAACAAACTCAAATGTTGGATCAAAGAGGCAATAGAGATCAGGAAGCGGGCCAGCAGGACCATCAACCGGGACGAGGGGGCGTACATCTTGTCACACACCTGGGATTCCCTTCTCCAGAGACCACCCACGGCGGAAAAGACGCGGTCGGCTCGACGGGGTCCAATTGGTCCGTCGAGCCGACCAGCTGTCAAACAACACGTCAACAACATGTCGGATGACACTTCTGAGGAAGACTGGAGCCACAGTTGAAACTGTCAAGCAGGTAACAACTTAAAATTATACCTTACTGAACAAAAGAAGAAAAAAAAAAATAGAATATGACCCTTTCTATCCTCATAATACACTTTACATGCATTTGGCCTGTTTATGAGCCCCGTCAAGCTAAAATCCACATCAGAATCACTTTGTTTTTCCTCTAAAACAATATTCATGATTACTCAACATGTAATGACATATATCTCTAGTTTTTGAAACTGCATTTATTTAATTTGTACCTCAATTACAACTGGATATGGGTCAAAACACAGTAATGTCCCGTCAGAGAGTGAACTTTAATTAATTGTTATTCCAACATTTATTTCAGTATAAGGTAGGTCCTTTTTTGGATACTCGCTTGTGGTCCAACTAAAGCAAAAAGGAATTTAAGAGTAAAAACTTGGGTCATGTAACAACAACTTATCTGTCAAAATGTCCTGTCAGTGATTTTGAATACTGTGTTTTAACCCATATATAAGAAATTAATGTAGATGTAATGTATACATTTATGTATACAGCATACATTCAGAATATAAATAGCAATGTGTAGTTAACTACGTACAAATTATATGCCTGGGTCTAATCTTACATTTCATAATAATCAAATACTATAATGATTTTGAATGTTATTTATTGAAAAAAAAAAACACAGCAGAAAGATGTGTGTTAAATATAGTAATGAAATATATTTGGCTAAAAACTGATAATTTAATCAGTATCTTAATAAAATGTTTCGTTATTATCCAGGTGCATCACACTGAACAAACACCTCACTCCATTACTTTTTTGGATTCTCACTCTGTTACATTGAATTCATGTCTTCTAAAACTAAAATAAAAATGATATCAGTTCATTTTTGGATATAATGTACTCTCATATATTAAGCTAAATATTTTTACTTTCATTGAAGAACAGCACTTTTGGGCATTTCATCCAAAACTTGAATAACTCACTGTTACTTTACAAATGATGATAAATTCATGTTTTTATTAAATATTTTGTTGTTATTCCTAAATGGCATGTTAAAGCGATTGCTTATACCTACAATTCAGCTATTATGGTTGCTGTTAAGTTAATTTTTAAACGGATATGGAATGATTAGTAGTGCTGCCCAGTGCTTTGTCACCCAACTTTAATTCAATCCAATGTAGGCTATGTTGGGGTCTGTTTAGTGCTGGGAGCTTCTTATTGGTGAATGACTGTCTTCATCAGTGACAACTAATCACAACCACTGATTTCTATGCTTTTCTGGAAAACAAAATAAACTGCAATTGTATTCAGTGCTTCTCCTCTGCTCATCTACAGCAGCCGCAGTTAAAACAAAGCCATAATGCATCAGCAGTTATCCTCCAGGTAGCTAACGTTAATACACCTGCACCTGGAAGCACACCGTTCCTCCATACTCCGCCTTTAAAAGATGACTGACTTTTTTCCCCCAGTAGTTGTCCATACACTTTGGACCAGTTAGGGTGCCTCAAAAAGTAAAGCCTCCAAACTCACTTTGAGTCATGTTCCTGGTAAATCCCTAAGCTGCTACAGCTACCCTGGTGTAAAACCGGCAAGTGACTGAGGGCTCAGCCACCAACAATTTGAGCCCTCTACAGACTTCACCTGAGGGAATTACCCACAATTCACTGTGTTAAGATGTTAAGCTTGGGGTTACAATTGAAAGCCCAAAAGCATTCGAAAGAGACAAAAACAAGGGATGAACTGATTCAGTGAAATATAGATATAAACATCACAAAAACTAGGATTTAAAATCATAACAGAAAAAATAGTGATTATAAACTGATTCATCAACTGTTTCTGCTTATTTATTTTTTTTAACTATATGATGAGTTATGATGATGGGTTTGATGTTTAAGTATCCCCAAACCCCCATACACATTTACCACTGGGCTTATTTATTGCCCCGCCCCCAAATGGCAGGCAAGGGGTAGCCTATTGTTTTGGTTCAGTTTGTTTGTTTGTAAACACTCTAGCAGCAAAACGATTGGTTGAATTCATACTAAATTGGGTTTATAGATTGCCAGTGACTCAGAATAGATCTGATTACATTTTGGGAAAAGTAGGTCACAGTTCAAAATGTTTTATGATTTTCAAAAATATTTTATTTTTCCATTTACTTATAATAGGTACAATTTCAAATGTATGTAGCAGTAAAACTATTGGCTGAATTCATACCAAATTGGGTTTATAGATTATAATTCTCCCATTTACTTCTTCCAATTTCAAATGTCTATAAAAACATGAATTTTGTTTCAATTTACTTCAAACTTGGCACACATATAGAGGAAATTGATATGCTGACATCAGCACATGCATAGACATGATGACATCAGCTGGATCGATGCTAAAATAAGCTACAATATAGGTGAGGGGCGGGGTTTGTCGTGCCTGGCACTACTTGTTACTTTTAATTTTAAGCTGGATCCAGTGTCAGTTGACCTAAAGCTAACCTCATGTCTTCATCACTGGTGAATTTGCATCACCAAAATAACAACATATCACATATAGGAAAGCACTGTCCTCATGCTTTTATACCTTTTCAAACCCTTTCCAAATCAGACTTGCTGACATTTGCAACTTCTGTAAGTTTTTTGATCAGGTTAGGGATCAGATTTGGTACAACACATGAACAGGCAGGTTGGACTCAAGCCTAAAGTTGAGTGCACCTGAAAAGGCTCAAACAACACACACAGATTTATAGCTGCAGTCAGAAGTTCTTACGCCACCTGTTATTAAAGATGTCATAATATTTCCACATCTGAGCATTGCTATTATTTATTAACAAAGCCTATTATTTATTAACGCAGCATACACTTTCGTTTCCTGCCTCACCACCTCACCAGCAGCACCTCTATCTCACCAGCTCCATCCTGATAGTTTTTTTTTCCCCCATTCAATTATACCTCTGGTCAGTGCTGTGCGGCTGTACAAAAGATCCAGCGCTTAGCAAGGTATGAATATACAGACGAGACAAGCCACCTCAAGTATACCCACAGGAGAGCTCGGGTGTTTTAGTGCAATTTCATGTCCAACCCCAGCACCACCGCCTGCAGATTTCCATGCTAAAAGCTCCATTACCTTCTGCAGGCATCCTGGGAGTTCCGGCTCTGTACCCACCAACCCCACCCACGGTACCCTTCCTCTCACCCCACTCTCGCACATTCCCTCCCTGTCTTCTCTTTCATGTTCTTATTCTCACTGTTGTTCCCACTCCATGGCTAAATGGAATGCTCATTAGCCGGTGTCAGTCAAGTCCGTAATTCATTTCCACTGGGATGCATTGAGGGCACGAGTACAGAGACCTGCAGCACCGCCTCAGAGGAGGGACGTGTTCCAGGAATAGGCTGAACAGAGGCCTGATGTCGTCACGGAAACGAGTAGCTATTGAATGAACTGCCAGAGTACAATAATGTCATAATCGTACGTTCGCTGCTGAATTTATGTGGCCTTTTAAAACACGAGAAGCTATATCAGAGATGTGAAGGTTGGAAGGATCTTTTTTTTAATATTATATATCTATATTTGATCATAAACTGTATTACTCCGCCCCCTGAAGGGGATGCAAGCGGTGTCATTTTTGGTCTGGTTTGTTTGTTTGTCAACACTGTAGCAGCAACACTATTGGTTGAAATCATTCCAAATTGGGTTTATAGATTGTCAGTGACCCAGAATAGATCGGATTACATTTTGGGAAGGCAAGGTCAAAGTTCAAATTTTTTTAAATGAATTTTTAAAATCTTTTTTTTTTTTCCCCATTTACTCAGAATAGGCAAAATACTATATGTTTGTAGCAGCAAAACTATTGGTCAAATTCAAACCAAATTTGGTTTATCGATTACCAATGACCCAGAATAGGTGTGATTACATTTTGGGAATAGTAGGTTAAAAGTTCAAATTTTAAAATTAATTTACTTTTACTAATAATGGGCAAAATTTCAAACGTCTATAAAAACATCACTTCTTTTCAATTTACTTCAAACCTGGCACATATATAGAGGGAGTTGATATGCTGACATCAGCTGGATCCATGTCAAAATAAGCTACAATATGTGTGAGCTGCAGCATTCGTATAGCCAAATTATTTTTTCTCATCTACACAAACAAATATTCTGCAAAAAGCGAAGTCTTATTCACTATTTCAACTCCAAGAAGAAATTAAACTTCAAGACATTACAACAACACAGCACAGTTTACAATACAGAACCTCATGGCCACCGCTACTTTTATTCTTCTTCTTCTTCTTATTATTATTATTATAAAGACATAAAATATTTGGGTTGTTTCTCTATTCACTAATTGTATTCTTTTTTCTGTATATTTTGTGTCTGTTCTATCTCCTGTCACCGGTATTTCAAGGCAATATGTTGATTAGACTAAAATAATTATTGTATTTTATTAAAAGAAGATCAGACAGCCAACATTGTCTTTCTGGCCCAGGTATTTTGTTTAGTAAATAAAAATGTCATGTTATTTCGTTTTATCAGTGCCATATTTTAGATATTCATAACGTCCAATTTATTTGTCTTAAATGAAAATGCCATTCAAACTTAATTTAACCTCCATTTAAAACAAAAGATATATAGACTATTTTTTTCCCCTGTTCAATCCCAGGGACTACTTAGTTACTTTAAATGACAGGTGGAAGGAATTAGCCTCATTTCTCCGACATGAGCTACTTTAAAATGTAGTATTATGACAGAAACCTAATAAGAAACAACAAAAGTGACACAGTGAAGCTATTCTAATTAATTGGCGGTTGACATAAACAGACATGAATGTAGCCTGGATGAAAATTATTGTATGTTTTATGCATGTCAGGGTAAATGCGTACACCAGAGGTTCCCAATTGTTTTTAGCTCGAGATCAAAGAGAGACGTGGTACATCATTGGAACCAGAAATTCAAAATACATCCAGAATTCCCATGGATCTATATATTTATTGACTGTACCGCTGTTAAAACAGTGTCTCTTTTCAATCTTTTTCATCTTGTTGCATGTTTTTCCTAATTTTCTATGTTGCGTCTTTGTCTTGATTAATCTTTCATGTCTCATCTTTTTGATCCTGTTAGCTCTTTGCCTTCAATTTGTTTCGTTGCATCTTTTACATTATGTTTGTCTTATTTCATCGTGTTGTATTTTTTATTTAATTTTTGTCCGGTTGCATCTTTTACGACTGACACCTCTTCTTTGCATTTCATTCATAAACTCTCTCACTGTAGTTATATTCTGTTTTTAAGCAGGAAAATGACGGCAAGTGTGGAATTATTGCTATAAATTGTCCTCAACTTATTAAAAACAGCTCTGCGACCCTAACTTTCACTTTGAAAAACGCAAATATATACTATTAATACTTTTTTTTTTTACACTGTTATTTACTTGAAGCACTTTCTAATACTTATACATTTCCACATGAGCCACATTAATGACCTCTGAAAGCCTGCACAAACACACAACTCCACACGGTGTACACTCATTCCCTCCCAAACAAATACAGTAGATTAACATCCACACACTCCCACTGACACCCGCAAGACAGGCACGTCCCACTGCTTACCGTTTAATTGAGTTCATTCCTTTTCTATTCCCTTTCCGCTGACTTATTTATTTATTTGTGTGTTTCTTGATCAAAGCCTAATCTTGTGGAAGCAACAGCAGCCATCAACAAGAAAGATTTTAATTGATTCAATTTAGCTGCAGTGCAGGGATGGGCTGGCAATCACAAAGACTGTGGCAGGAAGAATGATTAGTACGGCAGCAGTGGAGGGGGCAGCGGGGCCATACACCCACCCCCCCGCCCACCAACACTCACACATAAACACACTTCTAAGGCTGTCAGGGTGAGATATTAAACCAACCACAAATGTGTGTACACGTATCGAGATACAAAAACACCACAGGCGCATCACAGCATGGTTCGCTGTTGTTCTTTCAGTCTATATTGGGTGAATAAAAAGACAAAAGAAAACAAAAAAGAGCGAGATAGAATCACTTAAATATCATTGCTGAAATCTGACAATTTATGCTTAACTTTTTACAGTAAAAACCTCTGAGTGAGGTGAGGGTTGAGCTGCTAATACTGGATTCATACCAGAAACCTAGACTTAAATAATGTTTTCACAGCTTTAATAGATTAAAAAAAAAGTGGATGGAAGATGAATAATAACAATAATAATAATAATAATAATAATAATAATAATAATAATAATGTTAGTGTTTATTGCAAGATAAAATACGAATATTAATCCCACAACAGGGAAATTCACAATATAAAAAGCAACATTAAAAACAGACAGATCAAGTAAAACTTCAAATGACAAATGACTGGATGTTCAGAGGCTCCACAGTGACGTGCGAACCCTGTCATCTTCTGAAAAATCGAGCCACCAGTAAAACCCATGGAGTTTGACAAATGTTGTAGCACTTGTTTTTATGTTCTGTTAATGATATTTCATTGAAAAAGTCACTTTTTCCTCTTTTTTTCTTAGCTGATCTCTGAACATTAAAATTTAATTTGAGCTTTTATGAACATCTACATGATGAGTTAATTAAATACTAGAAAATTCACGCTTTTCACTGAAAAATTAATAATATAATATTAAATATTACAGTTCTTCGGAAAAATGAAGAAAAAAATTATTTGAAAGTTATGCAACAGCAGTTGTGGGTCTTTAGAGTTAAGTTAACTTCCTTGTGTTATCTAATATGCAATTTTTTTCTATTGAAAGATAAGATAATTTGTCCCACAACACAGAATTTAGCAATATTACTGCATCATTAAAGATGGCAAGACAAAACAAAATAAATAAATGAAAACTGAAGCAAAAATGAAAATGTCTAGTAGTATCCATTAAAGTACTAATAAATTGCAGAGCATAATAAATAATAAAATAAATCTTGCATGTTGCTTCAGACTATTCATACTATAATTGCATATTGTTAAGAAAGTTTTTCACATTCAAAGAAAATAACAGCCTGTACATACGAGTGTTTAATGGGTGAATGAAAAGAAAAAAGAAAATAACAGAGAGTTAGACAAAATCATATAAAATACATTCTTAATTCTCATTCTGAAAGTGTCACAATGGAACATGAGTAGAAAGTGTTGCAAACATCTCAACAAACAAAAGCTGTAGCCGACAGAGTGAAGGTTGATCCAGAAATAAATCAGAAAAGGAAGCGACACATTGTAATTGACTGGCACGCACTCACGGCTAGCTTTGAGGAAAATCAAATATTTTCAGATCTACTGACACTTGTTTCTTAACAATAGACGCAGAGCGATTTCAGCCTCATTGTATTAATAATAAGCACTTCAGCAACACTGATGCACTTCAAATACATAGGAAGATGCAGCGCCGTCATCTACACGTGTAATGCCTCTTCATTGTGTTCTGTGTTGCAACAATAAAAGCCAAGACCAAGAACCGGAACCTCTATGTGTCAAAAACATGACACTGCGGAGGAAATAGAAATAACTTCAAAGTGATTTTTTCCCTCATGTGGGGAATAGATCATACGTGTCTATGTCTAAGATTTGGCTGGAAGGCACTGTCCACGATCACGCAGACAGCGATACGGCCGCTCGGCCTCTAAGCTCCCTGGGATGACAATACTGAGGTGAACCCTGATCCAGGAATCCTGCTTTTATCCCCGCTATCTCTGTCCAACCAGAGAGAGAACGCTAGACCAAGAGAAAGATGGGATTTCTTATACCTCTTTCTCTGCTCAAATCTATTTTTCACAGTCATGGTCTGTATACTTTAATCCTCTCTCTCTCTCTCTCTCTCTCTCTCTCTCTCTCTCTCTCTGCCTCTGTCTCTTTCTATCGATCTGTCTATCTGTCCTTTTTACTACTGATCTCCCACAAGACAAAATCAGAAAGAAGGGCACACTGTGAAAGCACAGGAAAGGCACATGAGAAACACAGCAGCATCAGATGTGGTTTAATGAAGTCAGAGGAAGAGAATGAACATGTAGTCACAGAAAAAACTGAAAAAAGAAGAGGAGGAACAACATATCGAGCACAAAAGCCACCTCAGAGAAACTCTTACAGACAGAAAATCAACAAATAAATGCAATATTTTAGAAAGGAATCAAAAATGACATCATGTTCCCTTATTTTATTATTTTTGGACACTGGATGTTTCTCACATATCGAGCAGAACAGGCAGTACGTTTTCCATTTCCATTCCAATTTGTGCTCTGAAAATGCGTTATTTATTATTCAGAATTAGTTAATTTAGCCTTTAAATGACTTAATTTGTGCACAGAAATTAGCAATTTGTTGTCTCAAATAGGCAATTACATAATCTGCTCTCTACAGTAACTTTTTGCTCTGCAATTACTTCATCCATGTACTCGAATCAGGCTGAATATATAACACATTAGGCGTTTTATTCAAATGGGTTCCTTTAAAGTGTTCTGTACCGAGACGCATGCTCTACTCAGATATTTGATGTTACCTGACATTATTATTTGCTCTTTTCAGGTATTCATAATTTAGAGTGAAGAAATTCGACATGTTTTCATGAAATAAGAAATCTACTGATAAAAAACCTCTAACAAAATAAAAGAACATACAAGCTAAGAAGTGGAATCATCAGAACCGACTGGAATTTTACATCCGTGTGCACAAGTTACTAGCATCATGCTAGCCATTTGATACAGAATATCACTACCTAAATATTACTTCCTCACGTCAAGCTATAGTATATATAATATAAATTGTGTGAGACTGAATTCCGTTGTGTTTTTGGTTTTACAGATGGTAAAAAAGTGGTTTGCCATGAACTCTAACTAACTCTAACTAAACAAAAACAGGCTTTTGTAAAGAGTAACAGTGCTAATGAACAATATTAACAACATTTTACTTATTTTTCAAGTACACTATTTCTCACAATCTCTTACATTTCTAAAATCACTGTTTTTGTAAATTTATCGAGGTCAAACTCACCTGCTAAGCGTTAGCATGATGGGTCGTTATTCTGGTTGTCCTACTAGCTGATGTCAGCTAACTAATGTTGTAGAAAATATAATTAGCTAAGGTTAGCTGTTGTTAGCTCAGTGTCTGCTCTGCAAAGCCACATGTTTAAGAGGAGCATTTTTTTTTTGTTTAGGAGGAACTTGACGTGGTGAGGGAACTGATGTGATTGGCTCACAGTGAAGAAAGTTGAAGCTAATTAGACGCAGATTAGCTTTCATTAATAGGCTACAGACTATTTCATCTTTCTTTCCATGAACGTTTAGACAAGGAAACAGACTTTAAAGGGTTCATGTTTATCTAAACCCACTTTTATTAGTCTGTGGTTCATTTATTTGTGTATTTGGACTCTAATAGTTCATACAGTTTGAATTTGAACCCTCCAGGTGCTGCAAAGCTATCTTTATATTCATTTGGGCAAAAATCGAGTAGATTTCAACAACCTGTTTTAATTCCTGCTTAACTTTTTACGTCTATAACCAGTCACGTTATGACATTTGCACATATAAGGTCAAGACTTGAGGCGAACATTTCTCAGAGTACGACATAATTGTTTGTCAGCAGCAGCGTTTGTTGTAAAAACTGAAAATATTTCCAAATTTCAAGCCGATTACTTAAAATGTTCAGTTGTTGGTTTAACAGTACAGAGTAGCACAGCCAACAACCTGGAGAGGGCGGGGCCTGAGGTGGCTCTTTTGCATTTAAAGGGCCAAAATGACCTTTCTGGTGTCATTACTCAGAAATAGTGTTGAAGATGGACCTGTGGAGTTGAATTAAAGAAGAATTCAGACCCAAGCAGAACATTTACAGTTTATGTAGACCACAAGGGAAATATTTGAAAATGCATAAATCCATTAAAAAAAGCAAAAATGTCACTCCTTTAAGAAACATGATGGTCAAAACTTCAATGAATGCATCTAATAAATATTCCTGCGTTGTTCATTTTGTTAATCGGTTGTTAACAGATGCAACAACGACTGAATGATTGCATCTCTAATACAGAAGGCGTGCTTGTCTCAGCGCCACCATCTTTACTACACTCCTCCCACTCTTTACAATCTGTGGACGGCTGCTGAAAACAAATGGTGCAGCGGCAGCTCCAAATATTTACAGTGCCTCAGCGGCGCTCCATCTATATCTGCTCCCTCTGTACTACAACCCCGAAGACAACGGCACGCCGAGGGCAACCGGCTGGGGAATATGCTGATGAGGCACAAAGCATTTCTCACAGGAAATAATGAATACAGAGCTACAGAATATTCACTCATTCTACCTTTATTTAGACAGCGCTGGGGACAAACACAGACTGAGCTCTCATTTTCAGGTGTGCCCTGTTTGCCTGGTGACAGTTTAGAAAGTGTAACGGTGAAACAGAGGTAAAATGTAGATTAGTATAGAAAAGTAGAGTGCATTACCATATGAATGAGTGAAATATATGGACGCAGAATTATACAAATGTAAATGTAGTGTTGTTAAGCCAGCTGTCGTGACAACACATAAACTGTCTGGAGTAGGGCTGATAAATATCTGGATGCAAAAAAAGAAAAAGAGGCCAGCAATCTGAAGAAGGCCTAACTTTTCTCGTTGTTTGCTGTTTGATGCTGGGAACGTAGTGCTGAATCAGCCCGTCAGAGCATTTATTCCTAAAAACAGCTGGTGGCTTTTGGAGAAAACAAACTTGATGAATGAAAATCGGTGTTTATCAACGTTTTTGAGCAAATGCCTCTTTGCGCTATCATGACCCTCTTGTCATGTGACCAGGGTGAGATAGATAGATAGATAGATAGATAGATAGATAGATAGATAGATAGATAGATAGATAGATAGATAGATAGA
>JAQQZY010000020.1:18322441-18336224 GCA_030068375.1 Ostorhinchus rueppellii
GATAGATAGATAGATAGATAGATAGATAGACAGACAGACAGACAGACAGACAGACAGACAGACAGACAGACAGACACGGGGAGAACATCCACACAAAAAGGTCCCACCATGGCCTGGTGTTGGATGTAAATTGCCCATAGGTGTGAATGTGATTGTTTCTACACTGTGTGTCAGTCCTGTGATGAACTGGTGACTTGTCCAGGGTGTAACTCGCCTTCGCACATAAGTAGCTGGGATAGGCTCTACGTGACCCCCATGACCCTAGTGAGGATAAAGCAGGTTCAGGTGATGAATCGTTGAATGTTCACAGTTTACCAAACAGCGTACTGCAAAACTGCAAACTGAGTCATCCTGAGAACATGCATTTAGCTGAAGTGTCTGATGGAGCTTCAAGAGTCCCTGTTAGTATTTAAGCATTCAGAAGAAAGAAAAGAAATGTAATTACACTCTCTCAACGATAGCGATTTAGACTCTCAACTCGTGGATCGTGATCAAATATTGTGGAGTTTATTTGGATTCATGTAACCGGTGGAAAAATGGGACTGACACCTGAACACATCAGAACTGAAATGAAAACTAGAATCAAATCCACAAACGTGTTAAATTGAAATCATCCCGTTTCTGTGCTTTTACTTTGCCGTTCAGTTACATATTTATAATGTTAATTTTAGTCATTTTGACGAGAACCAACAGTGTGAAGTCAGGTGCTCTGCAAGCATGTGCATATTTTCTTGACAAAAATAAATCCTGGTCTTGAATATTTACTTTCCGGCCTATTTGTTTTGTAAAATTAGCCAGTGATTTAAAGGACTGATATTTTGCCTTTTTTTAAAGTGTTCGTTTTAAAAACATTTTCCTGTGGTCAACCAACAATTGAACATTTTAGGTAATTGACTCAAAATTTGGACATATTTTCAGTTTTCACTATAAAAATAATAAACAATTACAGTATGTGTACTCAGAAATGTTCGTCAGAAGTCTTGAGAAGTCTTATATGTGCAAATGTCGTGACGTAACTAGTTATAGATGCAACAAATTTAGCAGGAATTAAAACAGGTTGTAGAAATCCACTCGATTTTTGCCGTAAAGAATATAAAGATAGCTTTGCAGCACCTGGAGGGTTCAAACTGTCTGAACTATTAGGGTCCAAATACACAGATAAATGAGCCAAAGACTAATAAAAGTGAGTTTAGATAAATATCAGCCTTTTAAAGCAGAAGGCTGAATGTATATATCACATGTGTGCAGCAGTTTTTTATGACTTTTGGGATTAAAGGGCACTTTAATACTTTATGTACACTGTAAAAAGTAGAACAGTGGATCAACTTAAACATTTCTCTTCAATAGGTTAGACATAAAAACAAATGAGTTGAGTGAACCAAATTAAATTATATTGAATGTAGTTCACTCTTTTTTTTTATGTGACCTACTGAAGAGAAATTTTTAAGTTGATTCAATGTTTTATTTTTTTACAGTGTACTGTTGCTTCAGTTTTTGTGAACTTTGCACAAGAGAGACTTTTTAACTTTGTACAAGGACAGTGATGGGATTTAGCACACAGACACTTATCACAGACATTAAAAACACCATTTGCTCAGCAGTCTTTCATTTGCCGCTGTTGCTTTTGCACCTGATCTCTATTATTACACTGTTTACCAGCTCTTCACACAATACCAGTGATTCACTCATGCACCATCTGAATGACTCTTTGAAAGCAGCATCAACACATTGACATGTCATACAAAACCTTATTCTTTTGTCTGCACTTTGACATAAACTGTTGACATTCAACTAAACATAGTACAAAACTGGTTATTTTTGCCGATTTATTTTATTTTGACAATTTAATTAGTGCATTGTCAACAAAAAACGACAGTAGTATTGTGTGGAATTGTGAGGGATGGGAAAGCGATGGTTCGTATCAAAGTTGGTCCTAATTCTTGTCACAAAATTCGTCTCAAATGCAAATCTACACACAAGACCAAGCGCTAACCTAAGCTAACAATGTTTTACCAATGGGACATATCTGAACCCTTTATAGAGCACCCGTAGAAATACTCTTAGTTTAATACCTTAGTTTGTTATTGGAGTGTAGATTTGACCTGTTTCATGTAAGTTTTTCACACTGAATCGTGTTTTTTTCATGATTTTTTAAAAAGTATATATATAGTAAGAAATATTGTAGTGTTTTACAAGAGGTTTGTTGGAGAATTGTACCCGTAGTGCAGAACAGAAACTGTGTTTGCACTTTTGCCGCCTGTGTTTAAAATACAGCCTAAATAGTTGTTGATAAGATAAGGAAGATAAGAGACAATAATAAAATAAAACTAAAAGATAAGATTAGATAATTCAATAAAAGATAACATAATAAAATTAAACAAAATTAAATTTAAAAAAAGATATGATAGATAAGAAAAGATAGACTTTCCTTATCCCACCATGGGGAAATTTCACAGAAAAAGAAAAGACAAGCACACAAAAAAAAAAAACAAATCTGTGAAAAATTTAAATAAAAAGAGAAAAATAATACATTTTGTATTTAAGAATTACATTGAATAAAGAATTCAAATGTAAAGTTTTAATATATTTACACATTTACATGATCATGGCCTGATGGTCTTGTCAAAGCTTCACTTTTCTATAAAAACTACAGTCCATTTGTAGTCGCCTTAATCGCCTTAATCACCCTTAAATAGTTTCCTTTTTGGCCGATTAACAGATTAGCAGTAGGGGATTTTTATTGTACTCACCCTGTGAAACCAGACTCATTACAAAGTGGTACTTTTAGTTTTCAGTTATTGTATGTTTAGGTTTCTGCACCAAAACGGTTAAAATGCCATGAGCTGAAGTAAACACTTTGACCTCTGCTTAAGTCCAACGACTATCTACAGACAACACACCAGCGGTCTCTACAAGCACCTTCCCATCACCATTTCTCTGAGTTCTGCTCAAATAAGTCAAGTTCTGCTCCCTAAGTCATCATCCTGAATATTATTACCTGCACAAATAACCGCTCACCACGCTGCAGTTACGCTGGGCTCCTTTCCCTCCAGTCAACTCCCACTGGAGCTTTTGCATTTTGCACAACATGAGAATATTTGCTTGAGCAGAAACAGCAGTGAGTCAAGCCACGCCAAGGTCAATTCCATTTGCCGTAATAGTGAATTATGTCACATTTTTGGGACTAAATCACGGTAATGGCTGCCTCTCTTTGCAGCGGGGCTCCAATGAAAGCTGGGTGTGGTGCAACACTGCAGCAATAGCACAAAGAGCATAAAAAAGTCAAAAGCATATTAACTTTGTAAATACTCAGGCAAGGAACTGCACTTATTATTGATGTTCATTTAATGTTTGATAGCCAAGTAAGCTCCCAGACTTTTGACGTGCAACATAAAACATTTCCTTTACAACCATATAAGTCTGTTTTTTCTACGCTTCTCTACACTAACACCTCCCTCCCTCTCCCTCCCTCTCTCTCTCCTTCTCTTTCACTCTCATACTATTCCTCTTCCATCTGCAAACTTAAACACTGTCAAATATGTCTTTGAAGAAAAGTTCTGTCAAATAACTTCTGAGAGTTCTCATTCAGAGGAGCAACTTGTGAAATTTCACAGCCCCAGACTTCAGTGGGTGGCCATTACAGCGTGCAAGTCAAGCTCTTATATGCAGCATTTAATGCATATTTCGTAAAGATGTATTCGAAACGTGTAGACATTTGTGCAACTTTGTATTTATCTATGTGCATATTCTTGCAACTTTGTGTGTGTGTGTGTTTTTGGCCTCGCATATGTGCATATGTGTGTATGTGCCTTGTTTGCCGGTGCAATGACAGTAACATGAACTTTAGAATTATTCATCATATTCCTCTGAAGACACCACGGGGAGTGAAGAGTAGGACTATTCATACCGCTGAGACGCCATGCACTGCTCTGCATTTTAACATTATGTGGACTGACTGGGGTAAAAATAATAATCGGCATCTAATAATCTAATAATTATCTGCAATGTAAGAATAGGGGCTAAACCTGCCAGGAAATACATCTCTGCTGTCTTGTTTGCACCGTTTGTGTTTTAACACCCTAAAAGCAGCTCTGTGCTCTGATACTATCCGCAGTGATAGCGATGGTAGACATCCTCCATCCTGCATCTATGCTGCAATTAGTTCTGCAGTGCTGACTGGAGGGATTTCTGTCTCCACCACTGCCAACAAGGACTGAATTAAATATTCTGTTACCCAGAAAAAAAAAGTGATGCCAACTCGACCTCAGTAAATGTATAATTGTCAAAAGTTCAATAAATGCAAACGTTCCTTATTTGATTTACAATGGGCTTATGATGGTTATATGATCAGAACTTCACTGTGCATTGAACACAGTTTTGCACAGATTTAGGTCAAATGTAGGTTTTCTCCTCCCCGTTCATAAGCAGTTTGCATGTGGCAACAATGTTTTCTCGTAAAATTTATTTGATTTATGATTTTTATTGTTTGTAAGAATTAATACACAGCAATTCATGAACCTCCTCCGTGCTATGTGTTTTGTAAGCATTTCTAAAGGTTACGTGTTCTTGTACTGACAAAATCCGAGCAGCATATTTTAAACAAGTTATATTTTGCTTTTTTAAATAGAGTTATGCATTTTCAAACATTTCCCTGTGGTGCATATAAACTGTAAATACTCTGCTTGGGTCTGAATTCGTCATTAATTCAACTCCACAGGTCCATCTTCAACTTTATTTCTGAGTAATGACACCAGAAAGGTCATTTTGAGCACAGGCCCTTTACATGCAAATGAGCTACTTCATGCCCTGCCCCCTCCAGGTTGCTGTCTGTCCCGCTCTGTCCCATTCAATCATGTGTGCTTGTTAATACGTCCAACAACTGAACACTTCAAATAATCGGCTCAAAGTTTGGACATATTTTCAGTTTTTACTAGATCCAACAAACAATTGTCGGGGAAATGTTCATCAGAAGTCTTGACCAGAAGTCTTGATATGTGCAAATGTCATGAAGTAACTAGCTACGGTATAGATGCAATAAATTAAGCAGGAATGAAAACAGTTTGTAGAAATTCATTCAGTTTTCGACAAAAGGAAATTAAAGACATTTTTGCAGCACCTGGAGGGTTCAAATTCAAACTTTATGAACTGTTATTGTCCAAATACACAAATGAACCAAAGACTAATTAACGTGGGTTTAGCAAAATATGAGCCCTTTAAGCATAAACACCATTGTCATGTGTTGGGTTATTTTAGGGTAATGCACCTGAAATCTAATTCCCACAGACATAAAGCAAAAAACAATGAAACAAGGAGTTAAAATGTACAAAAATGTGAGTACATTAAATGCCAGAACAAAAGTATTTTTGAGCAGTCACTTTTTTTTTTTTTTTTAACACTTGAGCAACATTAAATACACTTTAGAAATGCTAAAGTTAACAAGAACTGCTTTAGATATAAGGTTAATCCTATTCTTGTAAATGTGAAATGCCTGGTTCTCAATAAAAAAAAAAATGCATTAAATCAGTTATTTTCAGGTTCACAAACACCCAGCTGTACCCAGTGGTATTCTTGCTTTTTATTGTCAGTTTTCTGCAACACATAGTTAGCTAATGAGCAAAACTCAAAACCAGATGAAATATTCAACACAAAACAGCCACGTTTCAAGGATTTCAGCTGAAATTTGCATTAGTATCAGCTTCAAACGGATCTGACTGTGTAGAAATTACAACGACAGTAAAAGTAGGTGAAATATTCATTAATTTTCTGACTATTATTAAACGTAAATCCCCTGCAACTCTACGGGCACGAGCCAAGTGTTGCTGTGTAGCTGCTGTGGTTCACTTGCAGCGGTGTGGCTGAAACAGTTTTTGAAATTATTGAGCCTTTTTCATGCACCACCAGTCCAGCGCACAGTTCATCTGAGCCTCCGAGTGGGGAAAAAAACTGCCTTAGCAACACGACCCAGCAGCACACGGCCCTGCTGTAACAGCCTGTTTGCAGTCCGACAGCAGTAAGTCAGTCTATTTGAGGCAGAGGGGAGTCCATTTCTACACACAGCAGCTCATCTCAGTGTCCCGGCTGGTTGTAGCCCCCTCCTCGTGGTTGTGGCTCTCTGCTATCTGTTAGCAGGATCCAGTCGTGTTGGCTTAACCCCTCTAGCTATCTGCTTGCTGTCTTGTTGATGCTGGCTTCCCTGCTCTCTGCTACGGGACTCCTTTCAGCCCTGCTAATCCTTCACTTTCAGGCTAATCCCACTCATTCACGCTGCAGATTCAGGCCCCCCCCCCCCCCCACACACACACACACACACACACCTCTCGCTCTCCCTCCTTTCTGCAGAGCTCGTTTACTCAGTCCCCGACTTCTAACTGCCCCTCTCACTGTCTGCCTGTCTTTTTTTTTGTTTTACCCATCTGTTTCCCTGTTGTCTTGCTTTCACAGATCAGCTGTCTGTGCTGCTTTAAGTTTTATTTACTGTAAATTTTCGGATAATATTCAGACAGAGGCTTTTGCCAGGCATTGATTTTGGCACCTTAGAGCTTTTCTATGAACACTAACACATTTCTGTACTTTCTGTTGTAAAAAAATAAAATACAATAAAATGCAATAGCTTCTTGTTCTAACCTTCTACAAAGTGTAATTGTATACTGCAATGCATTATGGGAAAAAATAATTACGGTAACCATTTTGTTATTTTTATGAGTGACTGTATTCCATATTGTTGTAATTATCTTAGTCGTGTTTCATACAGAATGTACAGAGGGTGGGACTCAAATGTTAACTAGCAAAACAGTCGTTAAATTAAGCTAATGGTAGCTGTGTGCATTAGCTTCGTTTGCAAATGTCAGTAGTGGAAGCTTTGTTAGCACCAAATACCTGTAAAAAGCATCCAGTAATATAATAGAATTATTTTTATCGTAACTAACAAACAAATTCACAGTACTTTATTTACAACTTTTCCACCTGGTATTTACTGCAACTTCAACAGGAAATTTGTTACAGTGAATATCTTATTACTTTTGCCTCAAGTTTCACCTTTTAATGTGATTCCATTGAAACTAATATTAAGAAAAATTCAGGATTTTTTAAATGCATTCTTTACATAATGTCCTTTTTTGTAATAATTTCAGCTATGCTGTTTTTGTCATTTCTTGTCATCTTTTTGTTTTCTGCGCGGCTCTGTGTAGAATAGGGTATCCCACTTGTTTAAAGCATTGAGGGGTTTTCATCACTGCAAACTGCCTTCCAAATGAACACCTTTAGATGCAGACTTCCAATGGAATGGCAGCAGAAAAAAAATCCTGTAATGCTTTTGAAGCCTTTTGTTGCAGAGAAAGAACCCCATAATTATAGAATGGATCGAGTAAATGAATAAAATGAATCTGAGGAGCACAGTTTAATCATGAATGGTATGTAATTGGATCATTAAGAGAAGCATTTTAGAGTAGACGAGTCGTAGAAGAAGAATCACAATATGAGCAGATTTTAAGATTGAAAAATAATCTGAATATATTTATTTATTTATTTCCAGGCAGTATTTCCAGGATAGAAGTGACATAGCAAATACATATACTTCTGTATATGTATTATGACCTGAACATGGGGTAAAATTAGTCACTGTGATAGTTGATTATTGTAGCATACAGTACATATAGTACATAGGATAATCATCTTTTAACACTGCAATATGTTGTGTCGTTTCCCGTTGGTTAAGACTGTACATCTATAAGAGCAGAGGACGGAAAACTGAGGGTCAAAGGAATAAATTGGACCTAATATGAGTGAACAACTAAGCTTTTAATGTCAAATATATATACAAAGGCTTTCTTGCTTTAACAGAGGCCTCACAGGAGTGACATAAGTACATTTATACTGATTTCTCTATTAATAACAATAAATCAGATCGACAAAGCAAACACGCTGACTGTTTCACGGTGTGAAAATAAAGCTGGTGTTCATTTGGAGTAAACTCTGAGGGAAATTTTGATCAAATGTTGACAATGATGAGCATGTTTTGGATATTTTTACTTGATATGGAACTCCCTGTCACACTTAAGAAATAACTGTCACGCTTAGATTCTCCATTTGGTGAGTAAATCTGTATCTCACACACCGGAGGGGGAATGTTTCTACCAAAGTCATGCAGTAGTAAAATGTTCCCTAATAGCAACTTCTTATTTCAGACTTGGTTTAGATGTACTCACTCACTCTGTGTTTTAATTCTGATTCTGCTGCTTTATGTTTTTTGTTGTCTTGCAAAATCACACATTTGATGTATAGAAGCTGGTGTAAGATGTACTTTGTTTGATGACCCACGGTACTTATTATATGATTAACATTAAACTGTACCTGAACGTCTACAGGAAGCCCTCAGGGAGTACTGATTCAAATGAGACATTCTGATTCATGTTTGAATATGTATGATACTATTCATTGTTTTTATTCTCTCTGACTTTAACGGACACATCAAAGTGCTAGCTTCGTGCTGTTTCAGAGGCTTTTTTTTTCTTTCCCCCCGTTAATGAACAAAGTTTTGGAGGAGATGTTTGATACAGAGCTGGCCTAATGGCTGCCGGCTTTCAAATATACAGTTGAACCTTAGTTTTCACTCCCAGGGGTCACTGACGTGGTTTACAGCTTTGTTTTGATGGAAAAATAAAGCTTTGACGAAAAAAAGAGAGGATATTTTCTTCCATTTTTTTTTTTTCTCCTTGCAGCTTTACTTTCCGCACTGAAGCCAGTATTGGAGATCATTTGGGCAAGGCCAGGGGAGGTTATTGCTTTTTCAGTCCTCTGATGTTACTTCAGTCCTTTGGCGGCATGTAGGGGAGGGCAAAGGAGCTATTAGACAGACAGCCCACCCACGTCTGGACTCAGAAACCACTCAGATGGCTGTCTGAGGCTAAAAGCTCTGCATGTTGATGCTCTCTGCTCACAGTTACTCGGCCGGGTGGGTTGATGCGGTGAGTGGAAGTGGTTACACGGGAAGAAGTATCTGTCACTGCACAGTAAAAACCTCATTTCAGGGTGTGAGACTGTTTGGTATGTGTGAACCTAGGGACTATTTTACTAAATTGAAATAATACAGATTTTTAATAGCCTTTGCGCTTTCAAATGCACCCCTGGATACAAACATACACAGACCTGTCGATGTAGTTTCTCTCACAGATTGCTAAGATGATGAGTACCAAAAAGAAGACGAAAAAGCAAGAGGTGCTGGCTGGTTAAGTAATAACAGACAGACTGATGTCATGAGACAGTGATGAATTTGCAATCTTGTTTTTTTTTGGTTTTTTTGGACTTGAAGTGACCTTATTTGGAGGAGAAGGTGGAAATGGGTACAGCAGAAGGTCGAATCTCGCTAAGGCTAACTTACTGAAAACACTGCCCGTGCGCCTAATTCATACTGTTATGATAAATGACACCAAGTAAGTATTTAATAAAAGTGACATCACATTCAATAATGTCAACTACAGTCCAGCAAATGTGTAAATAAGCTAATTAGCACTAGCTGGTAAGCTGCAATTAGCAGGTTGGCTAATAGCCCTGAATAAATGCTAACAATAGCTAATGTGGCTCAGTTAAGCTAATAGTCAAAACACCAATTAAAAAAAAAAACAGCAAGAAACTGCGTTAAACATTTGATTAACTGACTACTTTATCTTTAATTTAACCTCTCACTGCAATTACATTACAGCAGTCAGGATGAAAATGAGTTAATTTAATAGATAGAAAAGCAGGAAGTCTGACAGAGCAGATGTTGTAGGTCAAAGGTCACATGGTTGAAAATACAATTATTTTTAGTGTTCTATGATGGGAAAAAAAAACTACACGAAAACCTTATTTTCCCACAATATATTACCTTGAATGTATGTATTCTGCCCACCCTTGAGACAAACTGTATTTAGGTAGAAATTTACCCTCTTTCTGACTATAACTCCACCCACTGCATGAAATGGATGTGATCAGTGTCTGAATGTCCAGGTGTCGATGTGAAGCAGGAGTAGTTCAGGGATGCCCATATGACAGAAAATAACACTTATCCAGAAACATATGAGGCTTTGAAAAGATGTGAGTATTCACCTGTGGAAAAAAACCCAACAAAAAACAGGAAACCTGCATTCATTTAAGTAAGCACAATTTTTAGACTATTGTCTGTGGGTTTTTTCCTTGACGCCTCTTAAACCTACAAGTGTTCTCCAAGAAAAGAACACATCTACACTCTGTATTACACCTAGGGTTTTTTTGGATGATGCACCAGCTTATGTATCATATCAGTGACAGATTTCAACAGACAAACAATGAAATGCATTGAAGCACTTTTATACACGGCAAAACCATTGAATCATAGAACTAATCAAAAGGCTTCAGAAAATAATTGGTTTGGCAGAATGAGACTGAAGAATGGGTGGACTGAACACCTATGAATAGAAGCATGAATGTTGATTGTTTTTATAAATATTTCATGATGTGGAGTTGTACTAATGTCTGATTATACCACCTTATTAAGATGAGGTTTTCAAACAGGGTGTGACTCATTTTCACCTGTAAAAGGTAAATTTTATTCACAGATTTATCTATTTTTATGAACATCATCATGAGTCATTATTGGTGCATTTAATTACAATTGAACCATGTGATTCTGTCCATCCCTCAAATAGCATTTCCTGTTTAGAATCAGTTGAATAAAGAGCCAGAGGTACTCTTGTGTCAGTTCCCAAATGCATTTTCCTCTCCATTTAATCTTTCTTAAATAGTGTATCACCATTTATTATAATATCATCGTCCGTATAAAGTATTTTTTCAGTCAAAATCAGGTATTTTTCATTGTTTCATTTGTTGATCATGAAAAGGTTCATAAAAGTTTAGATTAAATTTGAGGTTTTTTACATCAAAACAGAAAATTAAAGAAAAAGTGACTTTTTCAGTCAAATCTATCATTAACTGAACATAAAAAAGTGTCTCCCTCCAATGTCATTGATCCAACTCTATGCGTTTTACTGGTGAATGACGATGATAGTGTTTCCATGTTCACTACGGAGCCTCTGAATGTCCAAATAGGTCATATCTGATAACCATCAAAAGATGACAAACTGCATTTTATACCAATTATTAACACATATCGATAGAATTAATGGATCAATAGATATTAAACATTTTTGATCAGCAGATGATTTTAGTCGCAGGTTGCTGATTGGGTCTGTATGGGTTAAGTCAGACTACTAAGCATAAAACTAGATTTTTACAAACAATAGGATTCACATTACAATTAAAAAACAATAAGATAAATGTTCTGCAATGCTGACTCAAACTCAGGCAAAATGACCAAAACTTAGAAGTACAAGCCTGAAAAACAAATGTAACCACTGAGACAGCTGCATAAAACTGGTTGGATACTGATGTGAAGCCATGACAATGCAACAGGTTCATAGAGGAAAAGAATGGTCCTCCTGCTGTGCGTAATTTGCCACTCAACATCCATCTCCAAGCTTTGTCAGTTTGGAGTATGAAGACATTTGGATTGATAAATGTCCTTCATATGCTATCTCTAAGTGGTATTATACAAGGTAATGGTGGACAAGCTGTGTGATGCCAGCGGCCTGTGTGATGATACTATCAGAGGTGACCGCTGCCTTTGGGGAGAGGTGTGTGAAGCATCCTGGCAAGAACAACCGCCTTGTCAAAGCGGCGATTTGCTGTCGCTCTCTGTACAGTCATGAGATTAAGGTTAAGCTGTGCCAAAAACTACTGTCAAAACAGGATCACTGTGTATGTGAGTGTGTGTATGTGTGCTATATAACAGGGTTATTTCTCTACAGACAGCTCTGGGCAGTTGTGAGACCTATTCCTCCCCGAAGCCATCTTGTGGAAATCGATTCACCTTTTGCCTCGTAAGCGCGCTCATCGGCACGAACACGCTCACACGCAAGTACACAGATCCTCACGAGTGCACACACAAAGGAAAAAAAAACCTCACATCTGCTGCCTTGATTGAGGTACTTTTGTGAGAAGTTGGAGTGACATCAATTGCACTCAGATAAAAATGGATTTGGCCCCGGCTGTTGGCTCGGTAATACATTCTGATGCAGCAGCAGAGGAAGATTTATCAGGAGTCAAATCAGACGCCTCACTTTCACACCCTAACACATATCACATACAGGAAAGCAGAAAACGGAACTCATGCATAGAATTACGCCGCGCTCGCCGCCGCCTTCGTTTCATCTCGGTCTCCTCAAAAGTACCTAATTACTTCTGGAAGGTTTGAGGATATAAGGAAATAAAGGTGAGTTGGTCTTGTCTAGTTGAGTGGATAATGCTCTGTATCATCCACAGTGCGGCTCAAATTCTCAGCCAAACTTCTTCCTTTTCTCCTCTGCCACCACTCGAGTGTTTAATTTGAGGCTTTTGTAAAGATCAGTGAACCCTTGAAAAGTTTAAATCTACTTCTTGACACTGCAGAACTTGAAATGATGTGCATTTAAAGAAGGAAATCAAAACTTTAGTGGCTTCTAACAGGTCTGGACTGATCACATCATGGTCCGCACATAAACCCCTATAAGACTCACGTAGCATACCTCCATGTCGATTCAAAGCAAAGACCTTTTTCCACTATGTGGAGAAACTACTTACCACTGAGCTACCAAATAAAAACCTAAATTAATACAGCTACGCAAAGTCTAATCAAATAAGAAGCATCGCAGCAATTGGGGTTTGAAACAAAACATAAACCACTGCTGCAACAGTTAGAGGTAATTCAGGCTTTGTCAGGCTACTGAAGCTATTTCTACTGCATCACATGTTAATAGACCTGAATAATAGAGCAGGGAAAAACATTCACTGCAATGGTTTCCATCCAAGAAAATAACTGTGCCTGCATTTAATTCACCAATATGTTCAAATGTGTGGAAATTAAGTCCAACATACATTCTTTAGCTCATTTGCATAGTGACATTGACCTGTAAGGACTTGTCAGCCTTTGTGAATGCTGCCATTTTAACGTACTTGTGAAACTCTGGACACATTCAAGGTCAAGTTTATGCTTAAAAGCACAATTTTGAATTGTTCACAAACTTCCAAGGTGAGGACTACATGAATGAAAGTGTTGTCATCATTGCTACAGGTTGCAAGAATGTAGGGAATGGCACTTTAAAATAAGTGCTACCATGTCTGTGTTGACTGTGCTCACAACTTTGTAAGAAATGACATGGAAACCACTTGTGTTGGGGGTGAAACGGCAGTTGAGACATAAAAGCTGAGGACTGCAGCATTGAGCTTCATTTTCCTGTACATTTCAGTTATGTTATTGTATATTAGACTTAGTAAAATGCATTCTTTCAGCTGTATCACACTCTCTAAGCTTGCAATCCTGAAAATAATATGGGAAGTTAAGTCATTTGTATTTATGTAGTCATGTCACAAAACACAAATGTACCTTGAGAGGCCTTACAGTGTGTGCAATATGTACTCTGTATACTTTGAAAATAAAAGAAATATCAGGAAGACCCACAAAGGAACAACCGCTCATACCTGTAACTAGCATGTTGTCCTCGATGTGGTACTTTTTACGCTGTTGTGTATTCATGCATGCCGGACCAAATTTGTCCAGCAGTCACCACCAAAGAGTTCTGGCCATAGCAACGTTATTATAAGGCTATTGTATTCTAAAGTTACTAATATTCATTCATCTAAATGAATGAATATTATAGACCCGCTTTATCCTCACTAGGGTCATGGGGGTCACATGGAGCCTATCCCAGCTACTTAAGGGCAAAGGCGGGGTACA
>JAQQZY010000020.1:18351725-18367559 GCA_030068375.1 Ostorhinchus rueppellii
TGTGTGTGTGTGTGTGTGTGTGTGTGTGTGTGTGTGTGTGTGTGTGTGTGTGTGTGTGTGTGTGTGTGTTTCCCCCCAGTCCTGTAAGGGTGCTGTGTTTTCTTGCTTGGTGTTTGTTTTCAGGAAGTGACAGTGGATTGGAGGACCATGATGACTCGCTCTTTAAAAGCAGCATCAGTTCCAGTTGATCTCTCTTGATCACTGCCAACCACCAACCCATTCCTGTGCATTTTTGTATCTACACATCGTATATGCATTTGAGTGTTTTTGTGAGAATGTGTAAATAGTATGTATCGAGTTTTAGGTTTTGTTTTGAAATTGTGTATTGTTCTAGTAGGAGAGGACGGCTCTTTTGTTTGACGTTTTCTCCTGTTTTTTCGTTAGGGAGTTTAGATTAGAATATTGTATTTTGTTTAACCTTATTTTTGTTTTGAAAATAGAGTATTTAGTTTTACCTTTTGAAGAAGAGCATATTATGTACGTCCTGGTAAACCCCTAAGCTGGGATGTAACAATAGTTGACATGTAACTAAAGTGCTGGAAATACCCCAAGCATAGCGATGTTAGCTAACCTCTCCAGAGTCTTTCTCTGTCTCACAAATGTTAGCACGGATAGAGTCCTGCGCCTGAAGTGACAACAAATGGCAAATCTCAGCATCTCCCCAGTTCAACATCTTTCTGGTCACGTTGATACATTTATTTACTGCACACGGCTCACTATTAAATCCCCCTGGTGTGGGGGTCCACACACGCAATACGTCATCAAAACAACACCTTCGTAGCGGAGTGAGAGGTGTTCCTTTTACATAGCATTCCAGAATCATGATTCCACCTTTATCACGGCTCTGTTACTACCTCCAGAGCCGTTACAAAGCCATGACAGAGGTGGGACTAAATGATCCCACCATTTCATTTACACAGACGTCATTCTGGAATAAAGGTGAAATATTCCAGCAACAGAAGTGCTGTGGAAAAGGCGTGAAAGGTTTAATGAAAAATAACAAACCTGAGTAAGTATGAAAGCGTAGACTTCTGTACTGAAATAAACATTCTAATCAAACCCAGGAAACGTCTTGCTGTGAGATGACAGTGTTAACCACTGCACCACAGTGCCACCCATCTATATTTTCCATGTGCTAAGTGGAAATTGTGGAAAAGATATTGATGTAAAAAGTGATTTTTCTAGCTTTTAACAGAAACATCTCTTATTTCGTACTGCTTTAATAGAGTACAATGGGACTGTTTCTTCGACGTGCATGGTTCAGATCATGTAAGTCACTGGTCTTTGTTGAAGACAGATGTGCCTACAATAATGGTGTAGTGGCTGTAAAAGTTTTGAGTGTTTCCAAAGGGTAACATCCACTCTACACACTGGGAGTGTGATGAATAAACAGCGGGTAAGTGTGGAATACTCGCCTGAGAATATTTTACGTAATTTATCCACACTATCTGCAATGCAAGTTTACAGCTTATGTGAAACTGAAGAGTAGTGGGTTCAAAAAACCTGAGGTTCATCGTCAACCTACAGTATGTATCTGATCCTGCATCTCCATGTTCTTCTGGATATATGTCTGCTTTAGAATGAACACATTGTACAAAATGTATCTGACTAATGTGACATTAACACTGCAGAAACTCATAACAATATGAGCCTGGAAATCCACAGGTTCAGGTCCAGTCTTTGTTGTTACATGCTGTATTTTGCACTAATTATTACTCCATACATGATTAAATGAATAAAACAGCACTTTTTTTGCCACACAAATTTTTTTGCCACCCTCTAAATGAAAATACAATTTTGTTGCTGTGATGACTTGACTTTAAAACCATGTTTACCCTCGCAAACTTTTCACAGATTTTACTTTATAATTCATTTAAGGAAAATACATTTCTTGTGACGACAGAATGCAAAGTGACAATTATTATGATCTATAGGGTTGACTCAAATTATCCCAGAATGCATTGTGAAAAGTAATTAAAATAGTAACCATAGGATTTATGCTATTTTCTACAAACGCTCCTGGTACTGGTGAAAACTACTGTGCGTTTTCACAATTGTCAGCAACAATGCAAAAATTCCTAAAGCTCTATTTACTGCTCAGTACAGAATGTACGAATGAGTGTTTAGAGTGAAGAAAGGAGTGGACACAGCCATTATCTATTGCCTATGCTTGTACATAGCATCATAAAAAAGAAAGAAAATAGAGAAATATTGACCCCTTCTATGTTAGCACAACTAATACAGCATGTTCACATTATGGATCCCAGTGGACAGTCATACTGTGTAATTGCACAGCAGCAAATTCTCACAAAATTCTCCATTTTTTGATCTCCCTCTTCCTCAGCTATCATGCAGAGAAATCTCCCCTTCATGAAACTTTCAGTTCTCGATTCTGCTTTTTCCTGTCCTTTCATTTTCCCTCTTCATTATCTCCTTTTAAAGTCACCACATTTCCCACTCCGTCTCACTGGTAAAGCTTTTTGCAGCCCCCTTATTTCATCGCTGGGAGAAACGCAACAAACACCTCGGCTCCATTCTTTTATACGAAGATTTTATTTTCATTTATCCCTAATCAGGCTGGAAAATGAAAGCAGGATTTCTGGTGTTCAAGGAAGACCTGAGAACGAACAGGTAAAACTGGAAGAGGAAGTACACAATGTGGTTCGATCATAGATTTCGGCAGTCAAGCAGACGGTGAAACCTGAGGAAAACATCCTCTCAGTTTCTCCATCTCTACGTCTATCACACATTCTGAAGCACAGATGGAGGGATGTGAAAACCTGTCTTTGCATTATGGAAGGACCTTAATAATTCAAAAGCACATATTCATGCCACATAACTAACTATTACAGCCTGTGTAGACGGTTTATTTCAGTGCCTTACAAACAGAACACTGTCATCAAAATTAATGAATCTTTCCTACAGAATCATTAAATGTTGGGGAATCTCATCTTTCTTAAAAAAAAAAAAAAGACCTTAAAATGGTGTCATTGCGGTGCATTAACCAATAAAGACCCAGACAGTCCTACTTTCCTGGCTGTTGCCAAATGAATTTTTGTCTCTACTTAACCTTTCCAAAATGTATCACTATTTATTATAATTCACCCTCCAGATTTTGCATTTTTCACTGTATTTCTCTATATTTAATTTAGATGCTCACAGCATTCAAAGGCTATTACATCAAAACGAAAGGGACTTTTCAGCCAATATATCAGAAACTGAGCATAAACCAAGCGTATCCATCAGTCACTGATCCAACTCCATGGGTTTTACTGGTGAATCAATGTTGTAGAAGATGACAGTGTTTCACTATGGAGCCTCTGAACGTCCAAATGGGTCATAACTGATGACCATGAAAAGATGAAAAACAGTATTTTACACCAATTATTCACATGTACTGATAGGATGAATGGATTTTTTTAAACTTAATTTATTATGGATTTTTCCAGGTTTTTTTGGTTTTGTTTTGTTTTACATGTTTGCAAAATAAGCAAAAAGATTAGTGTATTAACAGGTACTATACATTTTAGATCAGTAGATGGTTTTGGTCAGTGGTGGGTGTTTATGTTTTTATGGGTCATAACCAATGCACTTCACTGAGTACAAACCAACTTGACAACAGTTTCCAAGGCTGGATATGGTAAATATTAAATGGACTGCGCTTATATAGTCCTTTTTCCATACCTTCATGGTGCCCAAAGCGCTTCACAAAGCCTCAAATTCACCAATTCACACACAATCTGCACCGTGCAAGATGCTGCCAGGCCTTACTGGAAGCAATTTAGAGTTCAGCATCTTGCCGAAGGACACTCGCTACTACTTTTCAACACTATGAAAGTCAAATATCAACAGGTTTTCAAAGATGACAAACTGCATTTTACACCAATTATTTACATGTATTGATAGTATTAGTGGATCAACGGGTACTAAACTGTTTAGATCGGTGGATGCTTTCAGTTGCCAGTGGACGTTTGGGTCTTTATGGGTTAATGGCTCTATTCACTGTGCAACAGCAGCTGTTTTGCAGGTTCAATGAAAGCCATTCTGCAGAAGAAAAGTCAAACACAGTAATATGTTGGTCATTATCTGTGCCTGCCCGTATAATATCAGTTTTGAGGCTTGTCAGATGGTGCAGTGAATGCTGAGTAGATAACATTATGATGCGAGTACACAAAAGAACGGAGCTGAAGACCAGCTTTGTTAAAAGCACAGCTGTGGAGTAAAGAATAACAACACTAAGCACTTGTGTTGTAGCACTGAACCTGCTGTTAGTCGCATGTGTGGGAGGGAGGCGCTGCGATTGTTTAGTGACTTCTAGCTTAGTTTTTCATTTATTTATTTTTATGGTAGAAAAGTGTGACTTTCTGTATATGCAGTGAAGTCCAGCTCTAACATTTATTTAACACTTAGAGAAAAATAATAAATAATTCTAATTCCAAGAGTTAGATGAAGACTTGATTAACATATTTCTGTTTTATATAAATCAGGAGTTAAGGGGAAAAAAACCCCTCTCCTTTCAAGATGACCTCTGGACAATTACAGACCTATGAATATGGCATTGTGCTTTTGCAGTGTGCAGTTCTCAAATCAATTCAGTTAACACTTTTATTGAATATAAAGAGGAAAATGCTTTCAAATCTAGGAAATGGCTAATCATCAAAATCAAGCCCACTGAATGAACAGTCATGCGTATAAATGGGATTTGTGACATGTAATTTCTTTCTAAGCTGAATCGTCTGTTCTTAAGTGATTGTTAAGGTTAATTCATCCAACAGCAGAAATTTACAGATGAAGGGTTTATTACGCTTTGTTTCTCGTTTGTGTCTTTTTTTCCGAACGTTATTTCATGCTGGGTTTTGAGCTCATTTATTTTTCCGCATCCTTATCTCAAACTGCTGAGGGTATGTTGTTTTTTTTTTTTTTATTATCATCATTATTATGATTATTATTTATTTCAATGTGTCTGGTGTTTAATATTTCCATGATACACCCAGAGTAACAGAAGCACAGTGGCCTCGTAGAGCTCGATGGGAGGTGAATAAGTTAGTAGGTTTCTGTCCAATCACCACAGATTCAGTTTTCACCTAAAGAAAAACCTTTCACATTTCTGTTTTTCAATCATTTTAAGTTACAGTTATGCATTTGCATAATTGAAGACAGGTGACCTGATAGCAACCAGACAACCCACACTGTTCTACTGTGCAATTACTGACAAAATAATAATAGATATGTCATTCTGTGTTTTTATTTCTGTCTGAATTCAAATTTTCTAATTCTAGTTTTCTGCTTAATTCTAATTTATTCAAATGTCTAAAGCATACCGGAGTCCAGATGCAGGATAGAACTAACTATAATTTTAATAACTGCACATTATCCGATATCAGATGCATTTATATAGATTAAAATTTTGGGACAAGTTGACCTGAGGTATTTCCATAGCAACAGAGTTTTAACATAGTGATGATAAATGACATAATAATAGCATATCAAAATAATATATCTGCAATAAACATTTTTATTTATAATCCAATAAAGTTCATAGTGTCTATGTTCTTATAGTTTATTTAGTTTCCTTCTATATCAGACACACAATCTGTTTTGACAAATTATGTGTCTGATATACTAGAAGGAAACTAAATAAACTACTTTTATTTTTACTTTGGCGTTGATGCGATATTCATTACAGTCTCAAATACTTCAGGGTTTTGTTTTTACTTAACATCTGACATCTTTTCATTACACGGCATTTGTTTTAAATGTTCTACCTCTGAAATATTTGCAGATACCAATTATAAATAATCATTTTACACCACAGGAAAGAACATTTATCAGCAAATAATTCCTTGTATGTGTTTTTATGTACTTGGCAAATAAAGACGGTTCTGATTCTGATTCCAGATATAATCTTATTGTTACGTAACTGAGTAAAAAGCGCTGTGATGCTACTATTAAACTGTGTTCTGAATGACTGTGTGCTGCTGTTGGCATTGGAATATACCATGTTAATGTGACCATTTTAAATCCAGGTTAAAAGTTTTCTCTTGTGCTTAGGAGTAAACTCTTTTCAATCTTGTCTTTTAAATGCACTTTTTTGATTTTGATGTCTTGCTTTACTCTATTTTGATTTTAAAGTTGATTTTAATATATGATTTTCATGTACGATTTTAATGTAATTGTCTTTTATTCTGTGAATGCATTTTAAAATTACATTGTATCTGATGATTTTAATGTTTTTTTTTAATTTGAATGTAATATTAACGTCTTGCTTTCTTTCTTCTGTGATTTTTTTATGCTATTTTAAAGCACTTTGAGTCACCCTGTGTATGAATAGTGGTATGCAAATAAACTTGCCTTGCTTTGCCATGATGTTATGAATATGCATTTCCGTGTTGAAAGAGTAAGGATGTAAAAGTACAGAAAACTGTGTTGTTAATGCGTGGACTGCAGCTGGTAATATGCTGACAGGGAGGAGTTCCATATCGGAAATGCATCTCTCTCCTTCTGTCTCTGTCTATTTTCCACAGTCCTTTTCTTTCCCTCAGAGGCTTGTGCTGAACAAGCCGCCACGACCAAAGCTATTAGATAAGAAGCATGTATTTGTGAGAGAGTACGCTGCTGTAGCAGGGAGGGTTAAAAATGGATCGTCACTGGAGAAATCTACCAAGATGCATGTTGTAAATGTGTACAGGATGTGGGAGGACGTGGCTTCTTATGAATGTGTGCAAATGTGTGGGAGGGAAGGGAAGGACAGGGAAGGAGGGAGGAAAACCAGGGGAGCTAACTGCCGAAAAGCACAATTCCAACATTCAACTCCCACCGGCACGCTGTGCACGGCAAACAAAACGCCATGCCAGCAGGCCAGCGCATCACGTCTGAACTCTACCCAGACACACACTGACACACACTGACACACACAGACACACCCTCTGGGCAATGTAGCGACAGCCGTTAGCCCCACGGCATGGGACACTCATGTGAGGAAGTGAACCAGACTGCAACAGACTATCAGAGCCCTGTGGATCAATGTACTCCATGCAGAACACACACACACACACACACTAACACACACACACACAGACTCTGGCAGCTCCGACTAATCTATTGTCAGCATCGCATTGAGCCAGACCAACCAGACCAGCAGCATCAACATCCAACAGCAGACAACAGATGCAGACACCACCTATTGGCAACAAAGGGAATGTCAGCTGTTAAGTCTGTTCACCTGCAGATGTTCAGCTTTTTGTTTTTAACCCTTTCATGAATGCTGTACTTCAGTTCCAGTTACAAAGACAATAATTAGTCCAAACTAATAGTGTTCATAGTTTAATTACAACATGGCTTAATAATGCTTCTGTTATTTTAATACATTATCAAGTCATTAATGTGTTTACAGATGAGCCAAATCAGTCATACACTGCAAAAAATGATGTCTAAGAAAGTGAAAAAAAGCTTTATTTCTTCAACATTTGTCTTATTTTTCATCTAAATAGTCAAGAAATTCTTACATAAGAAAAATATTCTTACTTTTAAAAAAATACATCTAACTTTTTCTTAATAAGATTCCCAGTTAATATCAAGCCGGATTCGACTAGTAAGAAGGTATTATATATATTTTGCAAAGGATCCCTGGTAATTGTTTTCCTTATTTTAAGACTGAAACCACTTGCACAATTTCTCAGTTTAAGAATCTGAAACAATTGCTCTTCTTTTTAGACTTAAATTCTTATAGCAGCTCAGTCAGGGACTACAATTCCTCATTAAATCTTAAATGAGTGGGATTTTATTTCTTTTACTAAGCACTGCTTGCTAAAATTATAGTATTTTTGTCAAGTTGCAAGGCACATTAAGTTTTTTTTAGTTGCTAGATTTTTGCTTGTTTTAAGAATTCTAGCCAAGACTTTTTCCTCTGACCCCACTGGCAGATTATTTTTTTTTGCTCAAAAGCTAATTCAACCTGATTTAGGAATATTAGGTTTCTTTCTAGCAGGGCCTTTTTTGTAGTGTAAATCCACATGTTTATGCAAAACAAGATATTTACCATTAAACTACATTCAACTATTGATAAGCAGTTGTGTATCTCACTCAGAATAAGAACTGAACCCAACTGAACATGTCCAATTGTAACTGTTTTTCATTCATTTGTGCATGAAAGGGTTAAACCTATAACAGGTTAAAACCCCAAGAATCAATATGATGATGATGCTAATTATTATAATCATACATCAAATATTCCTTTTTTTTTTTTTATTAAATCGAACAAAATTTAAATATGAGAGTTTTGGAAATTCAGAAGATGGGTGTTAAGTTTTTGGAATGAATCTCATAAAGGTAGGTTAAAATCAAAAAGAATTTACCAAACAACTGTTTATTGAATGTTTCATGT
This sequence comes from Ostorhinchus rueppellii, assembly GCA_030068375.1. Lineage (NCBI taxonomy): Eukaryota > Metazoa > Chordata > Actinopteri > Kurtiformes > Apogonidae > Ostorhinchus > Ostorhinchus rueppellii. The sequence goes on from JAQQZY010000020.1 coordinate 18,360,109, forward strand.
TGTACAAACTCAGAATTTTTGCAAGACATGATTATTTTTATGGAGCTGGAATATTCATTATGCATTTAGTGTAAATGACTTTCCACTCTTTCACTTGTGATCCATATTAATCCTAAAAACTCTGGCTTTTCACAAGATAATTTCAGACTTCAAATCAAAATTCAATAAATAAGGCAATATTTTCCTGAAGCCACTATTTTCTGGTCCTAAATTTGAATTTTTATTTGTATTTTTAATCGCTATCCTTCCACCGGAGCTCTATAAGGAAATGTAGGGAGAAAGGAGAAACATTTAGTAGAAATTCTGCCCTAAAAATAAAAAAAAAAAAAAAGAATGTTGAAATATATCTGCTATTTTGCAAACTCTGCCTGCATGCTGAAGCCTCATTTCACATCACTTTACATTTCTGCACACTGTGAGTGAGGAGGGATCTGTAAATGACCAGTGTGAACAGAAGCAAGGAAAATGGTTTGTTTTGGCAACGAAATGCAACCAAATCAATTTAGTTTTGTGTTTTCTGCTCTGAAGCGAATACTATGAATTTTTTTTAGAGCTTCACACTGACCTTTGGACCATCAGAGAAATACTAATCAACCTTTTGTACAGTCTGATTTTTCTTTGTGCGCTGTTGGTGTGTTGTGTTTCTCTCTTCAGAATCCATAAGCTCCTATTTGGCAATTAGGACTGATAGGGGTTTATGTAATGAGGCCGCTTTAACGCATTAGATTTAAAGCTTAAATCTATAGCTGACACATAATTAGGCTTGCCTATGTAAACAGATAAATATCTTTCTCCCTGTTGGAGAACAGCACTAGCCCACACATGGTGGATGTTTCGTGTGTGTGTGTGTGTGTGCTTTAGTGTGTGTGGAGGTGGGAGGCTTATCTGGCCAGATGACCACTTCTGTGCAGTCTCTCATGGACACACATTATTATAATTGGCTGGTTAATGAAGTGGTGAGAGGCTACAATTTACCATGGAAGCAGCATAATCAGATCTATAATGTGAAGAGACTAATGTGTGTTGCAGACAAAAATGGACAAAATTGAAAAAAAAAAAAAAAATGAATTGGAGCCAAGAAGATGAGCTGCTGCAGAGGGAAGAGTGGGTGAATTTAATGCCAGTACAAACTCCTCTGCAAAGAAAAACACCTTTGAAATATTGAAATACAAATACTGAAGTTTTAGATTCAATATGTTCTACATATTTGTTGTGTGGTGTTTAAGCTGTCTGCATCTCTTACTACTCCAAGTATTTACAAATATGAATGCATGCAATTTCCTCATTTGTTCCTCTGAAAAACTCTTCTTCTCAGTAGTTTTTCATTAACCTTGCATGTAATAAAATGTATTTCAAGAATGGAAAAATAGTGTTTATGAGAAATGAGACTTTCCTAGAAGAGAAATAAATGTGTTTTTAACCCTTTAAACACCTCAAAACTATTTTGTGGTGACTCAATTCATTTTCTCTAAATATAACCTTTCCATAGTGATTTAGCTTGTTGTTGAGTTTTAGAAAAGCTTTCGTTTGTCAAATTCTGAAGTGCTATCAAAGTAAAATAATCCCGAAGTGATTTAAGAAACTGAATGTAAACTAATTGGTGTTAATATTTTATTTGCTGCAATTTCAGGTAATTCAAACGATGGGAGTAGGAGAAGCATAAATAAGCATCTGGCTTCAGCTTCTTCCTTTTTCTAGTACCAAATGTTTTAATTTTATGTTCTTTATATCTATGTGTTTTATACATAACTGAAATAAAAATATTCAGTCATCCAGATTCATACATTTATCACAGTTTGTTATTTTATCCTCTGCATCTTCCTTTATTTGATTTAATGATCATGTGTAGACATCCATAAAAAAATAAAATAAAATAAATAAATTCAAAGCCTGTTATGATAGAACAGGTGGTCCCAAAGTGGGGTATGCATACCCCCAGGGGACTTGGAAGAAGCCTAGGGGGTACTTGCTTTGTGCGTGTGTGTGTGTGTGTGTGTGTGTGTGTGTGTGTGTGTGTGTGTGTGTGTGTGTGTGTTTGGGGGGGTACATTAAATAAGTCATCATGTACCAAATACAAAATAAATAATGAGAATTAATACTGAAATATAAAACACAAATACATTCATATAATAGTTTTATTGCCCGTCTCATTGATGTTTAAGCTTTGGTAACTCTTTAAGAACATTTATATTACCAAACTTTTTACAATCACAAATACTGAAGCGAGAGTTGGAGGTACTTGGCTAAAAAAGTCTATTTCAGGGGGTGCTCCAGTCTAAAACAAGAGCCCTCAGTGAGCGCAAACCTCTGCCCCGCCAAGGTTATGACGTCAAAACCGCTATCCAGATCATGACCAAAAGCAATGGCGTTCCTGGAGCGATTTACTCCCTGGGCGAAAGCCCCGTCCGGTGCCCCAACCCCCAGCGGACCTGCGGACCAGAGGGGGGGGGGTCGGAGGTGCGGCGGAGGACCAGGGGGCCCCCCATGCAATGGCGCTACAGTCAATTGCCCCGGTGGCCCATGTCAAAGAACGCCCCTGACCAAAAGTTAATGGGAACATCCTTGGGGGATTCTCTATCACTGGTGAAAATTTCAAGAAAATCCGTCCTGTAGTTTTTCTGTAAAGTTGCTAACAAACAGACACACAGACAGACAGACAAACAAACAAATAAATGCTGGCAAAAACATAACCTCCTTGGCGGAGGTAACTATGGGTGCACCAATACCACTTTCTTGAAAACCGATACGAGTACAATCATTTCAGTACTTGCCGATACCGAGTACTACCGATACTCCATATTTAGGCTATTCAGGGCAATTTTGGGTTTTGATTGAAAATTAGCTAGTAACAAGGTGAATATTTGTTGAAATCTAATTAATCATCTTGCCATCTAATTAATAATTTGTGAAATAACAATATCAATTGGCCACGTAATTTTTTATCACATCATACACAACTGTCCTTCAATGTGCTTGAGAAAGAAGAAAAATATTATCGAAAGTAAGACTGTAGATAACTAACCCTAATAATAAATACTACTGACAATAAAACTGGCATTTCTGATTATTTATTTGGTTGGGGGGCCGATAGAAACAACTCACTGGAACATATGGAGCTGTGATTTCTGCAGTATCTCCTGTTTGTGCGTTCTCGGAGGGATTTTTTTTTTCCCCGGACGGACGTTGGTAGTATCGGTGCATGGTAACGGCAACTGCTTGATGAGTACGAGTATATTAGTGAAGTATCGGGGGCGATACTGATACCAGTATCGGTATTATCCCTAATAATAACTATCAGTTGCTATGCTTTGCAGATGCATTTGTGTCATTATGAGTCACTGTAAAAGAGTTAAACATACATTACATACATGACTCAACGTAGTCACTCAGAGCATTTCTCTTAGAAGTGAGTTAATAATATAGCTTACAGCTTCATGCATGTCAGATTGACTGATGCATATTCATGTCATTAGCAACATTACATGATGCAACACCAATGATATGTGACCAAATGTTCATGAGAGTCAGAGTAAATTTCTATGAATTAAACATTGTTGAAAATATCACATGTTGGAGCTTGGGGCTCAGTTCATAAGTTATCCACATAATTCACATGCACTTTATGTATCTTGGTTAACTTACAATTGTTTCTTATCTGTTTCAGACTGATTATAATTTCAAGATGGATATACATGGACAAAAGTAACTGGGACACATTTATATTATGAAAGCCAAGTGGTTTTTGTGTGGGTTAGTGTGTGTATGTGCGTGTATGTCTGGGGATTCACACAAAATCCAGGAAGAGCTGACTGCTACAGTTAGGCATACTTATGTATTTTTTGTCAAGAAATAGACTAGTGAAAATGGACCAATATTTTGCGAGATATTAGTAATTTTGGAATACAATAGCCTTACAAATATGCTATACCCAGAATGCTTTGGCGGTGTGTGCTGAACATATGCGGTACAGCATGCACGAATACACAATTGCATAAAGACTACCACATCTAGAACCCATGGATCCCCTTGTGTTAATGCATTAGTTGAGATATCAAACCCTGAATTTTAGTAGGAATGGGGATTTTTTTTGTTTTGTTTTTTTAATTTGTGTGGGTGACTGTATTTCACATTATTCTATTTATCTTAGTCATCTTTCATACGGAATATATGGTGTATGGGACTCAGAACGCACCGTTTTTCCAAATGTTAGCTAGCGAAAAACTGGTTAAGTTAAACTAATGCTAGCTGCGTGCATTAGCCCCATTCGGAAATGCTTCCAATAGTCCAGGCTCTGTTAGCGCCGTTAGCTCTATTAGCTTCGTTAGCACTACTAGCTTCGTTAGCATGGCTACAATCGAACAGAAACAGTAAAAAACCTGTAAAACGTATCCTGTAGTTATTTTTGCCGTAATTATCAAACAAATTTACAGCATTTTGTCAGCAACATTTTTTGCCTGGTATTTACTGCAAATTCTACAAGACATTTGTTTGTGTAATGGTTAAAGTAAAGTGTTTTTTTTTTCCTACCCGTTCATTTTGGTTGTTCCTCTTTGTTGACTTGGCAGCTGACTGGACAAACAGAGGTGGGTTTTTGTGGGCGTTTAATGGTTCCCGTTGAGAGTGTGTCTGGGCAGTGAGCTGCTGGATGGCTCATGGTGAATGGGCGTCAGGCTCTAATGAGGCACAACGAGAATGGAAGGGGTTTGTCTGGACTAATTTCATTAGCGTCCTCCTGTCCCCAGTCATTGTAGTCAGAGATAAAGAGGACATCCTCAGATGGGGCATAATAGTCCATAGCTGCACATAACGGCCAGATAAGCACTGATTTATTGTTTATGGTTTACGGTGACTGGGAGTGCACTGAGAGTCTGCTGAAATCAGAATGAAAGGTGCAATGAGAGCTATTTTTACCCAACAGTATGTCACCGTCTAATTATTTTTAAAACCTGTGGTGTGCACTTCAGAGAGCTGGTCTAGTTAGACCCAGTTTATTGGTCCCACATTTGCCTCATTTGTGCCCTTTGGTCCACTGAAAATTTATGGACCGTTCCAAGAAAAACGTTCCTTGTAGAAAGCGTTTTATGCACCCTTAAATTCACCTCTTCAGTTTTTGTTACCGCAAGGCACAAGATCCCCATACATTAATTACAGCCAGTCAAGCATGGAAACACTGTTCGCATACTGTTTTCAAGTTAAAGATATGGAGGTGTTTGGTGTCCAGATAAGGATGACATGTCCCTGGGAGCAGAACAGTTAAAGACTTCGAATGGGTGTGTACAATGTTTTCATTTTATGAGCTGTAGCCATGATGTTCCAGTGACCATAACCAGGTTTTGTAGGAGCTTATCATCCGTGACCATGAACTTTTCTTATAGTTGACATGAGCAGCGTTACGCGATTGTCAACATCAACAGAGAACAAAGTGCTACCAAACTATATTCCTGCAAACAATATGTATAACATATTGATATTTCTAGATAAATGTTAAGTTACTGCGGTGATAATCGCTTTTACATTTAGTCTAGATTTAATAAGGAAAGCGTCTATGACTCATGCTGCAGTAAAAAGTAATATTTAACCCAACTGTATTCTTTTTGTAACCCTAACAATTACAGTGGAAAAGCTTAAAAACTAACAGATAAAGTCTAAAACTTACAGAAAAGAAAATACAAAGATTATGTAGAAACATACGCAGAAATGTGGATAAAACTACTACATGTGTACAATTGTTGATATGAAACAGTTTGGGGTCAGAACTATATCAGTGCTGTAATATTACTACCATATTTTTATTATGACACAACTATTCTTTATTTTCTTCCTTGAGTAGTTTGAATGAAACCTACAAATAAAATGTTTTCTTTTTCTTATTTAACACAGTGGTTGTTGAATATCTCCAAGAAAAAGGAGCTTTACTGAACTAGAATTACCTTCCAAATATAAGCACATGACCCAGTGCATCAGTATATAGTGATATTATAATCAAAGCTGGCCTACAGTCTCAGTTTTATTAACATTAGCCTCATTTAGGTTCAGTCAGAACTGATTAATTTTCTAACTATTCATATGGAACCTGACAGCAATGACACTTGTTTATAAAAGATGTTATTATACAAAGGTTTACTTGTATAATTGCAGATATTTTTTCATTGGCAGTGGCACTTTCCAGTTTCAGAGGATATCCCTACTGTAGGTATTTGACTGCTACACAGCGATAGATTTTATTCTATTTATTTATCAATAATCCTTAAACATTTGCGTGTCATCATACACGGACCATGAGCAGTGTGTTAACCACTGTATTACTGTGTGAGTTCATCTTGTAGCCCTTTGGAATTACTTCAGATTTCTATTTTCCATGAGGAGACGCTGATAAAAAGCAGCGATCAGGCCAACGGCAGCTGTTGTCTGATTTATTGATGACTCATTGATGCCAGAATTATGCACAGAACATTTAGCTGATAGTCAAGGATTAAACGGAGTTAAACTGAATTCTGCTGCTGTTTTACTCCGGAGATATTTGTCAAAATGTTAATTCAAGTGTTTTAGGGAAAGTGAGCCATTTGAGGCTGCACGAACATGTCTGTCTGTGCTTCTCTGTTTCATTTTCTAGACCCCCAACCCCCACCCCTGTTCTCGCTCTCTCTCTCTCAAGGTGCCATTAAAGAAATCCCCAATTACTCCTAATAATGATGTAATCAAGCACGTCTGACGTGCCAGCGAGCTTTAATTAAGTTATTAATTAGCTGAATAATGGGGTTTTTATTCACCGGCACAGAACCCAGAGTCTCCCATGGCAAGAGGGATTGTGTGTGTGTGTGTCTGAGTCATGACAAGGTGTGAGACACACTGAAAAGAGTGGCACCATTAGATGAAAAGAAAAAAACACGAGAAAAACGATAGACGTGTATTTTGGCAGAATAATAAAAGTTGTTAGCATTTTTTATTTTTCAGACACATTTAAAATCACTCAAGGCATCATGTGTTTTTTCCTCCCATCACAGCCCAGTGTCGCAGCCCCTTTAAGTGTTATGATAATGTTTCAACTTATTTGCTCTTTGTGCCCCGCTGCTGGAGGCCACTTTAACCTTCTCACGTGCCGTTGTTGCTGAATCTCGGCTGTGGATAGTAGGCTGACAAAAACACATCCACACACAATACATAATTACCAGGATATGAATAATCGGAGATGGCCCCTGTGACTGCAGAGGTGCTCTTCTGGTTGATCCAATTAACTTTAAAGTAAGGGCCCTAATTTATCTGCAAATGGCTGTGCTTCTCCAGGGAGTCTGATAATGTCAGGGTTCTCATTCACTAAACACCACTTCTTCTTCTTTTATCTGCCTTTTAAAAAGGCACAGACCTCTGCTACACCATATTTTCTATGATGATATGCAGCATGTAATGAAAATGACGACAAGAAGGGGGGGGGGGGGGGGGCAATATATATT
>JAQQZY010000020.1:18397031-18408798 GCA_030068375.1 Ostorhinchus rueppellii
CCGCCTTTGCCCTTAAGTAGCTGGGATAGGCTCCATGCGACCCCCGTGACCCTAGTGAGGATAAAGCGGGTACAGAAGATAGATGGATGGATCTACAAATACACAAAACATTTACTAACAGTCAGAATATTGTTAAAGTTGCACTTCATATGCATTTCAAAATGTTCATATTTGTTCAGGTTATTCATGTTTTTGTGAAATAATTGATTGTTTAAGTGTAAAATACAGTAAAATGATATGAAAAAATTTGGAGTTGTGAGTATTTACAGGTTATTTTGGTAGTATTTTACTGATCTGACCCACTGGAAATGCTGCAAAATCACTTAAGAAAGGTTAAAATTGAGAGAAAAATTCATTTGGAAAGTGACACAAAAGCAGCACCGGGTCTTTATGGGTTGACGAAAGACCCAAAGCATAAAAAATAGGAAGGAAATGTGATATAAATCTGGTAACTGGATGTAACCTTTATACCATAAACAGGTTGTAAAATGAAACAATATTAATTTGATATCAGGAATGCTCACCTTCACAGAGTATGGCTGAAGTTTTTTTTTGTTGTAGATGGTGTTATTTTGAGTGATAAAACGGTGATCAGTGAACATCTGGTAGTTTCATTTGCATCCTCGCCCACAGTGTGAGACGACAGCCTTTTTCATCAGTATTCTGTGGACAGTGTTTCATATGTGGCAGACAGGTCATGGCAGGTCTCCGTGGGCTGTCTGAAATGCACCGAGCCTGTCGCAATTAACGTGCACGTACGCACACTTGGGCACGCGGCCGTACTGTATAGAGACGTGCAAACACACACAGCGAGGCGTGACGGCTTTGGATAATGGCAGCGTGGCTCCGACAGCCATCTTAATGAGATAACGAGAGAAGGAGGGAGAGGAGCGCCACCCGTCCTCCTGTTGTACAGACAGACGGAGAGGTCGACCTCCAAAAGAACGAGATGACAGAGGAGAGAGCAGATAGAGGTGAAAGAGGAAGAAAGAGAGGACAACGAGGCAGAAGAAAAGATGAAAACGATACGAGCTGAATGATAGAGGAGACAAAGGGCGCATGGAGATTATGGCAGTGTCAGAAGCACCGACTGGACGCTCCGTACATATTACACATCTACTTCTGTTTCTGTCAGGGTCTGTTCCAGTCATTCATTCCCATAGATTCAAAAATCATTACGTGTACACATTCAGAAATGTGTGCATCCCATAATATCAGACAGGCCTCCCCTTTGCCTGTTTTTAAATCTCTTCTTAAAACCCACGGGTTCTCCTTGGGCTTTTATTTTTTATATTTTAACTTGTTTTATTTATTTGATTTAAATTTTTTTCATGCTTTTATTTTGTATTGGGCTTCTAGTGTTCTGTACAGCACTTTAGTCCAATGTGGTTGTTTTAAAGTGCTTTATAAATAAAATTGGAGTTGGATAAGATGTCAAAGGTCCCATAAGAATATGCATGAAATTTACAGATGCAAAATGCCACCGATGGGTTAAAATAACTACACAGCATGGATTTTACACTGTGAAGATGTCATGGATGAAGTTTTTTTTAAATGGCACGAAACCAGCATGAATATGATTAGGAAACAGATAATGTAAAAGCTATAACTAAAGTGAAAAACACTAGTTTCTTCTTGCCTCCTTTTAATATTTCCCCCATTAAACAGAACTGAGAAAAAGGCTTTTAACATACAAACTCTACTTGGGATTAATAATAATAATAATAATAATAATAATAATAATAATAATAATAATAATAATAATAATAATAATAATAATAATAAAAAGACCTGAAAGTGAAGGAGTTGATTAATTGGACACTTTGGATTCTAAATAACCTGTAGATGTTTTACCAAATGTATTTGCATATTTTAAGAACTTCCTTATAATCATTCATTGTTTTGATATATATCTTGCATCTCATGAAGCTTATGGTGTTTGCTTTGCTGCAAAGTTGTGTGAAACTACTTAAGAGAAGCACTCGGAGAGTGCAGACCTCCGCCAAGGCGGTGTTTGTACTTTCATCCACTAGATGGCACTGAATGTACGGATCACCACCAAAATCCAATCATCTGTAGGATACCCCATTTCTGACAATCTGTGAAAAGTTCAGGAAAATCCATCCATAACTTTTTCAGTTATCTTGCTAACAAACAAACAAACAAACACTGGCAAAAACATAACCTCCTTGGCGGAGGTAATGAGATAAGATATACTTTATTGATCCCCAAGGGAAACATTCATTTGTACAGCAGTACAAGACAGTTATGCAGTACATACAATAGAAAAATAAAAAAGATTTGTTTTTTAAATGTAGACAAAGTGGTTAAAGTATCAACTAATAATAATAATAATAATAATAATAATAATAATTATTATTATTATTATTATTATTACTATTGTTATTATTATTATTATTATTATTATTATTATTATTATTATTATTATTATTATTATTATTATTATTAATAACTGTGGTGTTGAATGTTATGGTCAATATGCTTTTGTAAAACCTATTTTTAATGCCCATGAGTCCTTTGTGGTTCAAGAAATGCTAAATAAAATAAATAAATAAATAGTTTTAATTTTTCAAAAATCATCCTGGAGATCCTGCTGATTTTTCATTAAGTCACATTCAGTTATTCATGTTATTCCAGTTATTTATGTGAATTGTTCCACTGAACTTGGATTAATGGGAATAATAAGTACAATTGAATAGTACTTTCCAGTAGAGTGCAGCAGGCTATACTGTACGTGAAACTCAGCGTGCAGGTTTTTAATCATGGAAAAATTTCTACCTAGCAGCTTTTTCCAAATGTTAATAAATGTTTATGTTATATTTCTACAAGAAAATCACAGTGAACATGTCTGCTCATATATCTGTTTGTACCAGTTGCTTAAAGCCCGTCTGAAGGCTCTAAATTGCAAGGATAAGCTACACTTTGCTGCAGCAGGTTTTTATTCTAAAACATGTTGTTGCTCATCTCCCATGCAACCCACAGCTGTTTCTGTCTGCATCGTCTTAACTTTACATCAGATATAAGTATATCATGCACTTCTCCACTCTTGAGTGTTGTAGGTGGTGGTAATGCACTTTCATTACTAACTCCAACCCACCATTTGAGAAAAGGAGAACACACAGATAGCTGTAATGCAGTGTGGGATGCAGTCGTATACAACACAGACAGTGCATACAAACAAGTGGTGCTCCTTTTAACATGCTGCAGATTCTCAGGACTGACACACTCTACTGAATTCTACAAAAATAAAAAGAAAGTGATATGCAGCCTGTATAGGGTAGTACAAAGACAGAAAGCATCGACAAAGGGTGAATAAATAAACAGATTTAGATGACAGAGGGGTAATAAAGACAATAGAGCGCCACATAACGTGGTTATGATCCTGTTTCCCTGATTTGGCCCTTGTGAGTGGGAACGCACTGATTGGAAGCCAGCTGGTCTGCAGCCAGACTAAAGTGAACAGCAGCTAATTGATATATTTTTGTGTGACCTGCAACAGCTCTTAGAAAGCAACAGGAGCAGGGTGAGGGTTGCTCATTTTTGTCATTTCTCTTTCATTCAGCCCTCACTCAATGACAGCTGTGACCTGTCAGATCAAACTGTGCAGCCCACGGTGGGTGGGGTTAGCTTGTAGCCTTTACTTACTGTAGAGACTGAAAACAGAGAGGGGGAGAAATACACAAAGAATAAAAAAAAAAAAAAGTAGCTTTCTCACAAAAACAGGTATTCATTTTTCTCTCAGTGCCCTTGGCCACTGATGGAGATTTGGAGTTGGTCTGTGAGAGCCTCCAGTGGCAGCACACTGCTCTGAACGTGCTAATGCTAATGTTAATGCTAGTGTTAATGCTAGTGTTATTGCTGATATGATTGCTAGTTTTAATGCTAATGTTAATGGTAGTGTTAATGCTGATATGATTGCTAGTGTTGATGCTAATGTTAACGCTAGTGTTATTGCTAATATGATTGCTAGTGTTGATGCTAATGTTAACGCTAGTGTTATTGCTAATATGATTGCTAGTGTTGATGCTAATGTTAACGCTAGTGTTATTGCTGATATGATTGCTAGTGTTGATGCTAATGTTAATGCTAGTGTTAATGCTACTGTTAACATTAGTGTTATTGCTAATATGATTGCTAGTGTTAACGCTAATGTTAATGTTAGTGTTAGTGCTAACGTGATTGCTAGTGTTACTGCTAATGTTAATGCTAGGTGCTTTATATAAATATGGGTAAACTGTAGCTTGAGCTGCAGTATAGGGATAACAAAGCTAGCTGATGGTATGATTCATATGATTGTGCCCTCCTTTGTTTTTCTTTTTTCTTTTTTTGGTTTTGTTTTGTTTCATCTTTAGTGGTAGTTTGTATGTACGTGGGAAGGAAGGGGTTCGGTTGGTTAAACTAATATTAACAATTCAAGACACTGTATCTAAAATGCATTATATATTGCTTTTCCTTTCTTGAATGATATAAAGCTAGCTGACAGTTTAATGTTAACTTTAACCTTAACTGTAAAAGTAACCTCAACCATGCCACTGAAGAGCAGCACCATTCCATTTGTTGCCAGTTCTGCAATATAATGTGCATATATTACAGTCAACACCCCTTGCATAACTAATCCTTTGCTTTACCACATGCTGCCACTAAGTTATCGTTTGCAAAAGTTGATACGTATGCAAATAGCAGTGTTAGAAACGTGTTTGTAGCTGCTTGAAATCTGGCTAGTTACAGTTAACCATTGTTAATTAGTCGAAGCTAATGGACCAACCAGCATGCATCAACAAATGTCAACATGGTATAGCATTCAGAGCTCAAGAAGACCCTTACCTGGCAAGGTTTTATAAAATTTACATTATTTTATATAAGTTATTTGCCTCCTTAACAAAGCCTCTGCTTTGATTTCACGAACAAATGGAAGTGATTGTTTTTCTTCTTTGTCAAGACGCTTTTTCTTATAGTTAAATAGAACTCGCAAAGCTTCAGCAGATCTTGCTGGTCACTATAGGTCCTCCCCCAGTCCCTAATGAGAGCAGAAGTGAAATGTGCTGATGTGTTGATGCTGCTCCAGAGCCAGCTTTTCTGGGTGAAAGCTTGGTTTGAAGATCGGTACCAATCAGCTTAGTTAAATGGAGGTGATCCCAGCTGGAAGCGCCACAAAGTCACAGCAGCACTCACTACACGTTACATTACATGCATTTACTATATTGTAAATGTGTATGTGTAGCGCCAAACTAATGTTTGGTCTTAAAATACCAAAACATGTCATGAAATAGCCTTCAGATTGAAATTCCATGCGTGTATAATTGGAGGTCTTTAAAAAGCAGGATTCTGAGGACACGACCTTGATGCACTAAGCTGCGCATCATCGTGCTCGTGTCTGCTGTTCTTACCAATAAAAGACATCCAGCTGGCTCCCTTGTTTGTATCTCTATCTGAACATTATCTCTGTTTCTCTAACACCACTAAAACCCCAAACAACACAATCTCATCTCACGTTTTCTCCCCCCTGCAAACCCCCCCTCGCTAAATGCTTGTACTCCCTAATCCAGCCCCCAAGTGTTTTTCAGGAGGTTACTAATGTGGAGTGATCCTTCTCTGTTCTAGGACTCACTGTTCTTTTAGAGTGCTCACACACACATTTTCCGAAGCAAAACATAAAATGTAGAGCACATACACTTAAAGTGGAGGCCAGATGGGCACATCTGTGACCAACTGCCATCTCATACACACCAGGTGTTGAAGTGTTGCAGTGTGTGTATGTGTGGAACTACACAATGAAATGCACTAAAAAGCCTTTTACTGGATTGGAAAGCCATCCACAGATTACAGCGTGCCTTTGACTTTTTACAATAGGATAAAGTGTGGATTGTGGTCTTCTTCCACTACATTATATGTGTCTTAGAAGGTGAAAGTTCCTAAAAAAATAAATAAATAAAATTGAAGAAAATATGACAAAACAAACCTATTACCCTCTGAGTTTTTGTCCACAACTAAGAAAAAAAATAAATAACAGTGTGAAATGTGTTTCATATTAATTTCTTCAAGCAGCATCATTATTCATTTACTTATTATATTTAAGAATAGAAATGACAATTGCATTTCAAAGTCTCTATTCAGCTTTGGATTACACAAAACAGAACAAACACATTAAAGTGTCGTTTCTATGAGAAATCTTCCAGTAAAATCCTGCTTCATACGTCCACAAATGTCACACTAATATCCCACGATAATCATAGACTTCCTTCTGTCAGTGAAGACACTCACTACGACAAAACAACAATATTATATAATTTATTAAAAAGTGGGTTTGAAAACTTTCTCAGACCATTGTTGATATTTTACTTCAGACTTTCCACTGAGGATTACAGCATGTGTTTGTGGAAATGGCAAATTTTTTGATCAAATACTCAGCATAAACGGTTTAATTCTTCCTCTTACTGTTATTCTCACTGTCGACTAAAAAACCTGACATGACGTGTATTTGCTGTGTAACATAAGAAATACTCAGGGGGTTTTATCAATTTATTTTCCTTATCTTGCAATATTTCGCCGTATCTACACAGACTATTATCCATTCTTCTGATATTCATTGAATTTATCCCATTTTTTCTTTGTTCTTGAACCACTGCTGTCAATTGGAAAGGAAATTTCTTTTAACTCCAGACAGACTTCGATGGGGTAAAACAAAAAAAACAAAAAAAAGAAAGGCCTTGGAAAGTTCTTAGTCAACACAGCTGGAGTCCTTTTACTTGAAAAGTGTGGTCTATCTGATAACTACTGCCTCCTTCATTCTGTGCTTAAATAGTCATCATCATAATGAAATATTCCTGTAATGGGAATGTTCACGGGGGACAATTACAGGCTGCTGTTTAATGATTTCATTAAATGAATGTACTGTGGGATTGAATTCATGATCTCACTTACTTCCTCTTAGATAAAAACTCAGTAGTTAATGGCTACTTCATATTCATAAACTTTGATTTTCTTATGTCCATTGATTTCCTCTTGTGGTTTGTATGTTTTAAATTATGCAAGTCATACTAAAAGCTGCAATTTTGTATTATATAATTTCATTTTCCTGATTAATGTCTTAATTTTGGAGTTTTAGCTTTTCAAAACATCATTTTCTGGCTCATTAAATACAGTAGTATGACTTATAACATTAGTATAGTTACTAGTAGACACACACACACACACACACACAGATACACACAGTCAGCGTTGTGATGCCATGGTGTGGCATCTCTTGACAGGTTTCCTGGATGTGACGGTGAAACTGATGGTGATTTATAGCAGGCACCGAACGGCTGCCTGAGATGGATGCAGCGCACGCACTGTTTTAATATATCAAACACGTACCACACACAAACACACGCACACAAACACACATCTGCAGTGCTGCAATATATCACGTGCACACAGACACATGCACATAGTTTTAATTCATCTTAGCTGACTGACCCATATATTGCTACTAAAAGCACAGCGAGAGAGAAAACGGCAAAAGAGGAGAAAAAGGACACAAAAGCTGGGGAACTGAAGACAAGGGTCGGACACAAAATGATTAAATGTGACAGTATACTGTGTAATATATAACATCAAATAATAAAAAAAACACACAAAACAGATCATAACATGAAGTGGACACTGTGGTTTTATATGCCACATTATTCCCAAAGAGCAAAATTAGCATACTGATCTAACTGCATGTATGACGAGGCCATTTTGTGTTCAGACAAGGTCAGACTTCAGTGTTTGTCAGAAATATATCATACGTGCGATACATACATAAATGTCATATAACTCGTAATGTTACAGCTCATATTCCTAAGATTTTAATGCATCATTACAGAATAAAAAGCTATGAAAGAGAAGGAGGGAGAAAAGGGGATGTACTCACACTTTCAATGTGATTTTTTTTTTAAACCACAGAATTTTGTCTTTTAAAGGATGAGTAGGTTTAAGTGTTAATATGTTGAACTCACACAGTTACAGTTGCATAAAAAATGATTACACCATCAAAAGTCATCAAAAACAGTGATTATGCAATGAAGTCCTAACTCCTGTGTGTATCATGTGAGTAAAACAGACAGAAAAGAAAACGTGGAATGTGTAAAAGCATTGTTTTTGTCAGTACAATGCCATAGATACTCATGTAAGAACTGAAGGGATTTTAGTTTATTATAAGGAAAACATGTTAAATAGATAGATATCAGCTCTGAAATTAAACTACTATGAGCTATTTTTGTTGTTCTCATTATATTTGTCCAAACAAATGTACCTTTAGTTGGACCAGGCATTAAAATGAACAAGAAATGAAAGAAAACTAATTTTTGTTCTGCGACTGGACATTTAGTGATCAAGTAGAAACATTCAGGACCAAAATGCAAACACAAAACGGGAGCTCCAAAAGTGAGTCAACCCTAATAAATCTTTGCTTGAACTAATTAGCTTTTCAGAAAAATGATTTCTGTTGAACATTTTTTTTTTGTAGAAAAATGACAAAAAAAATGAAGGGTGTTGGTTAATTTCCTCATCTCACAAATGGGAGTGAATTTAACAAACTCATTTTCCCCCCATGTTAAATAAACAGCTGTATTGGAGTTTTGGTAAAGAAGTTACACTAACGACACTGTTAAATAATTTTATCACATAAATGCTTCATGAACTTTATAATAATGCCCAGTCCATCACTGTTATTTAACTACATTAGATAATATTAGCAGAATGTGGTGTTGGATAATATGGCAGCTAGTGAGGGGTGGATCAATCCAAATATTGATAGTATCGATACCAAGTTGGTATCAGTATCAGATCGATACTAGCGTGGTGATATTGGGGTTATATTTACGAGCTGACAATGAGACAACAGCAAGCTGAATAATTTTAATTTCATTTTTGTATTGCAGTTTCTGAACGCTGCCTGAAAAAAAAAGTTTTAATTTGTTTTATGATCATTTTGTGCACTTGTTAATTTAAGAAAAAAATTTAACGTATAGCGAATTTTTTTTTTTTTTTACTGTTTTATTGTTTCTGAGGGAAAAATGAGAATAAAGTATTTTCTATTATAAAGTTTGCCCTAACTCTGTCAAATTAATTAGGATTTTCCAATTGGATTATGCATCCACCTT
The DNA here is from genome assembly GCA_030068375.1 of Ostorhinchus rueppellii. Classification (NCBI taxonomy): domain Eukaryota; kingdom Metazoa; phylum Chordata; class Actinopteri; order Kurtiformes; family Apogonidae; genus Ostorhinchus; species Ostorhinchus rueppellii. Next base: position 18,406,181 of record JAQQZY010000020.1, read on the forward strand.
AAATATTGAAACGTATCATATCTATATCTTTATCGGCGATACTGGCCCTGTATTTACCTGGGATGGAATTGATAAAAAAAACACAGAGTACTCATTGCTGACAAACTCAACTGTATGTGCTAACATTGATCAAATCGGCAGATAGAATTATAGTCGGCTTAATAATAGATCTAATCAGTTCTAGTGCCACCAGTCAATCCATTCATCCTTCCAAGAAACAAGGAAAAGACTCAATAATATCACTGTGTAAAAGGCAAGTCAACAATCAAGAGAAAGATAAAAAAAAAAAAAAAGTAATAGTAAACCCAAAAGTAATGCGAACAATGATCACCAACAAACGGAACAATCGGACTGTAAATCATCATCCATCTTTCTGGGTCACAGGAACAGCAGAGAAACCCCGACCTCCCTCACCCTGGACACCTCCTCCAGCTCCTCCGGGGGAACATACCTAGGCCAGTAGAGGGATACTATCCCTCCAGCGTGCCCTGGGTCTACCCCGAGGTCTCCTCCTGGTCAGACATGCCTGAACACCTCACTAGGGAAAGCTCTCAGGAGACGACATGACCAGATGCCCCAGCGCTCTCAGCTGGTTCCTCCCAACGTAGAGGAGCAGTGGTTCTGCTCTGAGCTCCTCCTGGATGAAGTCTTCATCCCATCTCTGGGGGAGAGCTCAGCCACCGTGCAAATAAAACTAACCGTCTCCCTGGATTCTACAGTAAGAAAAGAGCTGGGTAAGTAGCTCCACCCTGTCGCCCAAATATGGTCATTTTTTGCTCCAAATGAACAATGGCATCAGTCAAACTAGACGGTCCAAAGCACCCTGACACTGAACCTGCACACACTACTGGTTCAATGTGACTGAATACTTTCTGTTTTGATGCAGTACAGAGTCTCACACTTCAGACACTATCAACTACCTTTTTTTTTTCCTTTTCTGGGAAACACATGGGGTTTGTTTATGTTAAAAACTCTTAATTTGCCTATTATTGGTGTCGAGAAGTAACATATTGACTCACCTACCAAATATATATATATATATATATATATATATATATATGTGTGTGTGTGTGTGTGTGTGTGTGTGTGTGTGTAATGCATTACAATGATTGGTGGAAATATTGTGCATCTTTTTGTGTGTCTTACCTTCTTCACTGTGTTTTTAGTTGTAGTCCAGGAACATCACATTATTGGATAATTACTGTTTTGATGTAATACAAAGAGTCTTAGCTTTCAGACTTTATTAGTTCCAGATTTTACCTCTTTAAAACCTGCTGAGTTCTTCTCTGCAGGAGCATTATTTGGTATCGTACTTTCCACTTTATGTCAATATTCTATAATAGCACTGGGCATGCTTTGTGGAGGTCAGTGGATTTCAGGACAAACAGTGTATCAGTATGAAACTCAAGCTGAAGGCCTTTCATATGGTATCCAAGTAACTATATTTATATTTATATATCCATTTTGCATTCTCATTTTTATGTATTGCAGTTATTCTTTTATCTATTTGTCTGCTTTGTATTTTATGCATTATCTGTTTTATCCTCTGCTGTAGTGTCCTAAAAGATGCTTATAAATAAAATGTATTATAATTGTTGTTGTTGTTGTTATTTCTTCATTAGGCTGATCAAATACAGTGTTTTTGCCTTGATGCACCAGCTTCTTTTCAGTATACTGAGCTCAAGAAAAAAGAGGCTTTTACAAAAGAGTAAAATCTGAAAATCTAGTTTTGATGAATCATGCATTCCTCCAGAAAAAGCAACAATAGCAACACTCTTCCCAACACTCCTGTCACTGAAACTGCGCTATTAACAAATTTTTTCATCTCTCTATCGATCTGCAAGAAATGACTCTCTCCCTCTGCCTCTATCTTTCTTGCGCTGTCTCTCCTCCTCTCCCTCTGCAGACAGTGTACAGATTACATCTGCGCTTTCATTACACAGCTTTATTTTCCATCGCTGAGCTGAAATTGTGTCTTGCTGTTTGCCATCATTCGGCTTTATTACCACAGCAGCCAGACAGTTTCAACAGGCTGCTCCATCTGATCTTCTGCTCTGCTGGTTGTTAGACTGTCATGTTACGGAAGCTTGTTGACTTGGGAAATTCCTGGCAGCCATGACTGAAATTAAATATCAAAATATTGCGAGTGGAGCTCGAAATTAACACTAACCAGCGGCCTGTGGTGATCATTTTGGAAGTCTTTTAGGATTTTATGTCTGTCAGTTGCACCTCTGTGGCTCCTTTGGCAAGAAGAAGAAGAGAAAAAAAAAACAACTGCACGGCTCTACGTCTTGTGCCAACTTTTAAGCCGCACAAAGGGATGTTGAAATGCTGAACCTGCGAAGGTTTAATGGTCATACAAAAGAAATGACTTCTTCAAGATTTTGCTTCTTTTATCATTTTTCCCAGAACTACCTACTTTATTTTATTTATTTTTAGTTTATTTTATTTTTTACCTCCGCCCAGGAAGTATTGTGATCGCTGGAGTTTGTGTGTTTGTTTGTTTGTTCGTTCACTGCAGTAACTTCAGCCGGCCACAAAGGGGCACTCTCTTCATTATTATATTCGGTGTGTGTCTTAGAGGGGAACGCAATGTGCAGAATCAGTTTCCGGGGACA
>JAQQZY010000020.1:18434136-18446706 GCA_030068375.1 Ostorhinchus rueppellii
ATCAGCTGGATCGATGCCAAAATAAGTTACAATTCATGCGAGGGGCAGGGTTTGTATTTTCTTGGATTTTGCTATTTTGGTCATGTGGTGTGGCATCATCATTTCCAAAATGTGGCATTTTACCTCTCCACACAGCAATGTAAGTGTGGTGGTGTGAGATTTTTCAGCTCTGGGACCTGTTTTTAAAAAACACCGACACCGACAACACCAGTGCCATGTGGACAAAAGGCCGAAACGATATTCAACTTTTGCAGATTGGCATAATTTTATTGCTGTGTGGACAGGCAATCAGCTAGTGCTTATATAGAAACCAATACTGAAGTGTTAAAATCAACACTATGGAGGGTCATATTTAACATATTTAACTCTATTGCTCTTTCTGCACACCATTAGGACTCCAAAATGACATTCAGGATAGCATGAGGGTTTTCTTGCCTACTGCAACGCTTTCCAACATTATGAAACGTGTTGCTGCACAAACAGCGAAATTAACTCTGCATTAAGAGAGAGACAAGCTTATTAACTCTACATCAAGGCAGAGCTAAGTTACCGTTGGGTGAGCATCTTGCCACCTTTAAGGATTGTCATCAACTCCACAGAGTGCTTTACTCTTGGTATTACAACGTCGCTGATGTAATATATCGCTGCTACAACCTGACGCCCTCCATGACTCACCCCTTTGTAACTGTCCCCTCTGACTTCAGATACTGAGACTGTGGAATTAGCTCGTGTTAATTTCATCAGACGAACAAACATCTGCTGCTCTACAGAACCTCAGAGGCCAGTGTAAAAACGACACCCAAATCAACACTCATCAACTTTGTCCAAAGCGTCAGGGTGACATTTTTACATATCTGTCTAATCTTCTAAAAATTAAGATCGACCCAAGTCCAACAGTGATTATCTTTGGGACTTCAAAAGAAACCAAGGGCCTTCAATATGCTCAAAAACACTCACTATCATATGCCTTGATCATTGCAAAGAAACTCATCCTGCAGCTTTGGAAGGGCAAAGACTTTCCTGTATTTAAGATGTGGCTCACAGAGCTTACACATACACTACACCTTGAAAAAATAAGACATGCCGTTAATAGTAATATGAATGAGTTTAACAAATCTGGCAACCTCTACTCTCATATCTTGGAAAATTTTAATTTAGTAGTCAGGGGTCAAGGAAGGGAAGGGAGGTTTTAGGAGGGTTTTGGGATTTTTGTGTTGGCACTTTGTTTCTAAAGCAGCACGATGATTTTGGACAATAACTGGTTTAATTATTTGTTTAATTATTCACTTGTTTATTTTCTTGATGATGAGGTTGTTTGTTCTCTATCTTGCTTGGGTTGTTTTTTTTTGTCCTTGTTTTGTTTTCCAGTCAATTTATTCGTCCTGCTTCATAGACTCCATCCATTTAATGAATTGACTGATTGTTTGTGGTTATTTTTGGTGCTGCCTCTAGGGGCACTGTAAAACAAAAATGATAATGGATTATTTTTATTGCGTTTTACAAATCACTCAAGACGCCCTCTCAAAGCGCTTTTGCATTATTGATCCATTATTCATTCACTCTCACATTCTCCCTCTGGTGGTGGTGGAAGCGTGGCTGCCATATCGTGCCTATGGCCCCTCCAACCACCACCGAACATTCATACACCAGTGTAAGTAACACTGGAGGCAAGGAGGGTGAAGTATCTTGCCCAAGGACACAACGGACTGACTTGTAGAGAGCGGGATTCAAACCACCAACCTTCCAGATATTGGACGACCCGCTCTATCACCTGAACCATAGCCACCCCCAAAAATGAGGCAAAAGTCTCGTCTGGCCTGTTTTCTGGTTTTATTCTTTGCTCCTAATAAAATATTTGAAACACTCATCGCCTCAACTCTAGAACTTCTTCATTACTTGATTTGCTGTGTGAAAGCTCCCTGGATCGGTTGGTTACAGAAGCAATGCAATTACTTTTCGGGCTACTTAGTAAATAAATGCAAAGAAATTTAAAGCAGCCGAAAAACCAATAAAGCCTGTATTAAAGTTACTGGAAGGCATCTGGATACGTGAACTGAATCTTTAGGAGCTCAAACTTGCAGCATGTGTGAAATGCATAACTGCGTATTCCATTTCTGACTTCTGATCCTGCTGACACAGGCCAATCAGTGAACATCTAATAGAGTTCATGGGTTTAATCCGAATCCGTCAACAAAAGACTAGACAAAGCAATGAAATGTCCAGAGCGCTCAGCACCGCGGGGCACCAGATGAGTTGATGGTTCACAGACTTCTGCTGGCATCAGGTACTGACAGTATGTTGCACTTCACAACCACCTCGAGGTCATTGTTTGACTGCTGTGTTCAGGATGCTTACAGCGTGTCAGAGCGTCACCTCAATTAGCATATAAAGTATGAGGGACACGTCTCAGTGTTGCCTCACTCATCTGCAGCTCTCCTAACGTTTCTCCTGCTGCCTTCTCTGTGGGACCGAACCTTCATGTTTAAAGGCCTATTTATGCTCACTTTATGTATGGACATGGGTACCAACAGTGCAACCACATCGGTTTCCAACAGCGTAAATGTCACTACTTTTTATACTTATCTCAAAAACAAAGTGTCCATTGTGTTGGAACATATATTTGATGATCAGTCCACTTTCAGGGGGCGCTGCTTTGATTTAACATATTGGCCAAGAAGAAGAGTTTTTTTGACCGAAAATCAATCTTCGTTCGTATTCAGTTGTTTTATTTGGTATTGGCGTTATTGTTCTTAGTTTTAATTTGTTGTTCTTTTTTTGATGTTTTTAATCTATTCTTGTGTTTTATTCTGTTATTCTTTATTTGTTTATTTTCCTGTACAGCACTTTGGTCCACTGTGGTTGTTTTAAAGTGCTTTGCAAAATAAAGTTGGATTGGATCGGAAGAAGAAAGTCAATAATAACAAACACGGAGATGACCAAGGAGGTATTACTACTGTTGATATTGAGTATGTTAGTTGTTTTCAATATGTCAGTAGTTTTTCCACCAACTCATACTGTCACTATCCGAAAAGTTCAGGAAATTACTCTCTCCAGATCTCAACATTGCCCCTGCGATTTCATCCATTTGAGTACACGTCAGCAACTTGGGGTGCAGTGTGACGTGTATCCTGGGGCACGGTGAACCAATCATGGACTCCATGAAAGGCAACCATTGGGGACCCTTCATAAAATTCAATATCTTGTCGATTTGTTGGAATGGGAGGGGTCCGTACCTCATGTAACTTAAGGTGGAGTGAAATGAAAGTGAAACTTTATGCTTTCAACGGTCGACTTGACTTCTGTGCCTCTATTACATCACAGATCTTACACGAAATTTTCACAACTTCTAACCTGTATCCACTGGCCCCCCTACAAATGCTGGGCCCCATGAATTTGGCTTGTTTCAAATTTTCCCCCTTAATGGCTCCCCAGTCTGCAACCTCCTAGAGCAGGGGTCGGCAACCTTTACAACCGAAAGAACCATTTTTAGAGACATCGGACTGGAGCCATGAAAAAATTATGAAACCCCTATCTTTTCCAATGCAGTGGCTGCTCTGCTGCAGCCTATTTGTGATTAGTTTGCTATGTAACTTTGTATTTCCATTACAATTATGCAATGTCTGGTGCATTTATAAAATTATACAACAGCAACAAATAAAACATTCAAGATTTGTACTTTTTTTTTTTTTAATGATGGACACTATTTCCAAAACAATTAGTTATTGTCTGTAATGGAAAAAAATTACTTACTTGCAAACCACAAACAAATGCAAATTGAGCATCTGTACTGCATTTGGCAAGAAAATAGTCCATTTTGGTTCGGATGCTGTCAAAAAATGATTTTATTCTGTGTAAAGCGTGGATATTTTTGCAGATGGATAAAGTTAAAATATATGTAGTCCTATAACTATGTTAAAAAGTAATGATTCATTCAGTTCATTTCAAAATATTCCTTTTGTTTTTTGGCCAGAGGAGCCATAGGAAGAGGCTTAAGAGCCATATGTGGCCCTGAAGCCACAGGTTGTAGACCCCTGTCTGAGAAATATGTATGTCATGAACACAGAGGACAGATAGAGCGCTGTTTTCTCTTATGCACATTCAACATTGAGCATAAATGGACCTTAACATGACAACCACTGTTTCAAACAGAACATAAACATTCTTACTCACTGGTCGCATAATCCCATTTTAAAGTTGTCATTTAATCTCAACAATCCTCCACATACAACATCTGTATGTAATATGCTGTTAATAATCATCAGCAGATCAAATGTGTATGAATATGGTCCCTAACGTTCCCAAGAAAAAGGATTTTTCCCTTTTGAAGTGGAATCGCAAATGAAATAACAGCAATGTCTAAAAGTAGATAGGGCTGACGTTAAGGAAAATAATCAACAATCCGCTTGTGAACTTTTTCTCTCCGTCATGGCACTGCACATTTTCCTGTCAGTGTCTGCTGAATGTGTATATTGTGTTTCTTTCACACACAGTGACAAAGATTCTGCATTTGATCCAGCTATTGAAATCAATGAACTGCCAGTCAGGAGCCTGCTCCATACAGCCATAATACTCCCACCTCCGCCATTCTGCTATTGTTACTACAGAGTGTAAATGGCAGAATAAAATGAAATGGGTTCATATTTGGGGCATAATTTGTCAATGATGTGGCTTTTCTCTTGTTTTATTGAAAACAGTAGCAGGTGTGAATTGAGCTGACGCCTGCCAAGGTTATCAATTTCATAATAGTTATTAGTCCCCAAACCCTTCTGCTCGGCCTTTCAATCAACACAGAGTCCATTACAGTGGTGTCTGAGCTGTCAACACACACAAACACACACATACAAAACACTCACTATGGCTTCCAGCAACTGGTGTCTGTTCTCACATTAAGTGGCACACCATAAAACTGAAATCTGTTCATCCATTCACCAGTCATTCTGCACAGACAACAACAATAACGCCAGCCGTTTTAAATGCACGATTACTACGGGGAGAAGTGCTCTCGGGCAGATAGGCTGATGGCATGTGTACTGCATGTGCTCTGGCTCAGTGTGTCAGCGTTTGCTTTTGTTTTTTGTGGGATCAATCTGAGAGTCAGTTGACCTTGAATAAAAGAAGTTGGCTGTTCTCTCTTTAAAAATAGTCTTATCTAAGTTCGGTAGCACGGCCAAATGTGATAGCCAGTCAGTGTGACATCCATTTAATGTCATTCTGCTCCTATAAAACCAAAAAGGCCCATTTAAGTATTGATATTTTTTAATAAGCAGTTTTACATGGGAGCCAAACGGGTTCATCTCAGCTCATAAAAATGAATGAAATGAAATGGAAGATCATCTTTACTACAAAATGCAACGTTAAAACAGTGTCTCCTCAGATGTGTATACTACATTTACATACGTACTCTAATGTCTTGGTCCAGCTGAAGGCATTATAACTAACGGTCATTGTTCAATGACCTAGTTAAGGTATTAATACTGAAGACACGATTCTAAATGTTGATGTGTAATCATGTCAAAGGGAGACCAGAGGCTGATCTATCTGGATGGAGTCCAATGGGAGACTCCCTTCCCTCATAAATTGTTACTTAAAGGTGGGGTCTAAGATGTTAGGGAAACGGCTCAAGCAGGCTACACTTTAAAAAGGCACATTTCAAAAGTCCCAACCCCTTTCTTCAGACCCACCCCCCCACCCCCCTGAAGCCACACCTCCAGACTCCAGAATGTACAGTGCAGGGGGCGGGGACAAATGGCAGTTGATTTTGATTGACATATCAGCGTTCAATCATTTCGAGTGGGTGCTTAGAATGATTGGATGTCGTTTTTTCAGTCCTGTTGGTCCCACAGGTGAGTAAAACTTTTAATTTTTGTCAGAGCATTTAATTATTTGTTTGCAATCGGGGTGTGAAGGAGATTTTTTTTTTTTTAGCAGTATCGTAAAAAAATGCTCCAGGAAAACATCTCAGACCCCACCTTTAATGAAAACTATTAGTTCCTATCAGATCTTTAACATCGTATCCATAGAATTAGGATAGAATAGAATACTAATTGATAAGATTTAATACCAACATAATGATTGTTTTGTGAAACAACTGATCGCTTGAGATGTTATGGAATATCTACGCTACTCTGCAGTGGATGGAGCCAAACCATGAACCATTAATAATCTTACATGAACTCATCAAATAGCATCATTTATGCTCACGATTGTGCATGGTCCCTTGAAAATTCCATATATAAATAATTAAATATTCTCACAGTATAAGGGAAAATGGATGTTGACGTCACTTTCTGCATGAACACAGAATAGTTTTATGCCTTTAATAGTATATAAATACAATTGCATGGTCAAAATATCCTTCAATGACATATTTCTGGTTGGTTAGTTGTTGTCCCGTTGGTACCACACGAACCAAAAAGGCATCATGGTCAATGTAGCGTCTACCACTGATTGCTCTCGCACATTAGCAACTATACAGTGTTGTTGGTTTTGGTTTTACTGCGGCAGACATAAATGTGTCTTGTATTTGTAAAAATTCTGCTGCCTGGGTGATTATTTTCTTACTGCTCCATGCCGTTGCCTCTTGTGGAACTGCTTATCCATCCATCCATTCAGAGTGGCAGTCATCCAGAATGCCCAGTAGGAGCGCAGTCATGCAGAAAAATAAATTGTTGTCGACCAGTTATTCTCAAACGCAAGAGTGTTCAGGGGTAAAACTCAGCCTCAGGGCAGATGAGAAGCCGAACATGTCAGTGCTTCACAGAAAGGATGCTCTTATTCTGAACATGTGGAGCTCTCAAGATCTGCATACCCATCATGCATTCAGTCATGCACTCACACATTTTTTCTCCTCCTTTGTCATGTTTCTACTCAAAGATCTGGGTTATAATATTTATATATGCATTTTAAAAAAGGAAATGACAGTGACTATATGTGGGTAATGTTCTAAACAGGGATACACAAGCAGATGTTGCAGAGTATTTCCATCAGCAGGATGTGACAGATATGACAGAACATAACATATAACATACCAAATATTATTTTCACCATTTTAACATTGCAAAAAAAAAAAAAGTGTTATGACGACAGACTTCATCAAATTTGGTAGGATCTTTACATTCATGCATTATTTGTATAAATAGTAGTTGTACCACACCAGTCTGTAAGGAAAAATTATATGTTGATTTTACTTTGAAATAATCTTACAATGATGTGATATTTCATGAAAATCTTAAGATCTGAGTATCACCTCTGCAGACAATGTCAGTGGAGCAGTTCAGTTCTGTCTGTAAATATTGGTACATTTTGGGAGGACATTTCCGCACATTTAACCTTGAGCTGCTTCCTGAACAATTGTTTGGGTACATCAACATGCTCTATAAATTCTAATGACCCCTGGAGCATGTCAGTTTGCCTCTGCATTGCAGATGTTGTTGATTTTGTCTCTCATTGGCTCCTGAAGCTTAAAACCTGTCTCGGCAGGTATCGCACCAGGGGGAAGCATTTAATTCATGATCAGCGTGCTCCATGCTGTGTCTCCCATAGAGTGCTCGGCTGTGGGCAACGCTGCAGGAGCTGTTTATTCAGTGTTAGTTCTTCCTGGATGGGTTGGCCCCAGGGCCATCCTGAGGTGACCCCCCCTTATAACCAGTAGATTCAGAAAACAGGCCTGGAGGATACAGCGTACTGAAACAGCCAGGGAGGCCACGAAGCATTCAGCCAAACTCTGTGACTTACCAAGAGGACTAATAAGGCGGTATTAGTTAAATAAAATGCTATTTAATCATTATTAGCTGTATTTCATTATTAACAACTGCACAAAAATGCATTTTATGGAAAAAGTAATAATCATCAAATATAAAATAATGCATTTCGAGGAATGGGTATGAAGCAAGTAAAGCAATAAAGCTGGAACATCGTGATTTGCATAAAACTGCAATTAGCTCATGATTACACCAAATGCCACAACTAACATATTGCATCAGGCCTGTCTGCATTCAGTCACTGCTTCTCAATGTTTCCAGCAATAAAAACACCTGATATTATTCTTGAATGACAATGAGATTTTTGATTAAATCTCTGATTTGCCATGTATGACTGGCTGCCATCGGTCTCTACCAGAGGTGGAGTTCATCTCGTTATCAGAAACAAGATAAGACAAGGGGATGTTAAACCACTGCCTCAGCCCAACAAGTTCTCACTGTATCACATCAATTTTAAATATAAATATCCTTCAGCATGCTAAATAGATTTTGCATGGGGTCACCACAAACAGTACTTGGGGTAATAATGAGCAGCTCAGGCTCAGACATGTGCTGTGAGGTGAACAAAACACAGATGAAGAAAGAGAAAGAGGCTTTGACAAGAGCGTTTGAAGGGCGAGAACAACTGTGAGGAATGACATAAAAAAATTATATATATTTTCTTGTCACTTCTAAGTTTTGAACTACGCAGCTGTGGATTTGAGTCATTTGTCACTTGTTCCATTTCTTGGTCTGTGAATGCAGCTGCATCAAAGGTGTCCTTACACAAACCCACTGGGAACCTCCATGTCATGAAGAAAGGTTGACTGTTAGAATATATTTCAAAAGGTTTTTCTGTCTCCCATAATGCACATCAAGATAAAACCTCATGTAAGTGTAAAAAACAGCAATAGCAATATATATATTTTATAGACCTCACATGGCTTGTGTGCATGTGTATGTCTGAATAGTTTTAATAGATTTTAGTTTTCATACATTTATAGAATAATTAATCATAATCAATGGGAAGCTTTATACTATTGTGTATGTTTAGGCTTTTATGAGTTTCTTTTTTTATTATTTTGCTTTCACCTGAAACTAAATTTAAAAAAAAGTAAAACAATTGAAACTAAATGTTAATTTAGTCAATACACGACAATAAATGAAAATGTCTCGTTCAAACTGACAGTGTGCTTCTATCTAATAAAACACAGTATTTGCAGGTGTGTGGTCATTGTGTCATGTCAGGTTATTATGGATATTATCGATGGGTCTCCACTTGATAAAAATTTCATTAAAGCCCACACATTGCTAAAAAAAAAAAAAAAAAAGCGCCATTACTTTACAGCCTCTCAATCCATTTAGTCCTCTGACTGTTTATCAGGTAGAGTGTGTTTTCTTCTCTCAGTCACTGCCTGTCTTTGTCTATTTTCTCTTCTGTCAGAAGCATTGCCTTTATCCCACTGATATTGCCCTTTTATTAAAATTCAGATGGGCTCCTATCCCCTGCCAATACGATGGAAGCAGAGCTGTGTTTGTGCTCAGCCACTTGGAGGACTAGCAGTCTGCAAAGAGCTGCAGCGAGAAGCCGCCTCACCCCAGTTTAAGGAGCTGCTAACCCACCTAAAACAATTTCATTTGTCACGGTGTCATTGGAGAGTTTCAGCGCTCCACGGTGATCTGAGCGCTACTCCTGGAGTCGCTCTCACCTCAGCCACTGTGTGTGTTGTATCACCTGTGTGGATAATCTGCTAAATCAAACAGTGGGGAGGGGGATGCACTCTCAAGGATCTGTATTTACTGTGCCAGGCTTTCTGTCCAGTGCCTGTTTACCAGACACTGTCCTCCCATAAAAAGGAGGTTGGCCCAAATGTTGATTGTAGAAGCAGTTTAACCCATAAGGACCCACTGCTACTGTTGTGGCAGGTCCCAAATGGATTGCTTTTCTCTATTTTTAGCCTTTCTTAAGTAGTTTAGCAACATTTATTCTCATATTATGCTCTGTATTTTGCATTTTTCAATGAAAATCAGGTATTTTCCTATATTTAATTCATTGATCATGCTGATGTTCATAGAAGATCAAATTAAAGTTGAGGGTTATTTTTTGTCAAAATCAGAAAAAACTTTAGAAAAAGTGACCTTTTCAGTAAAATATATCAATAATTGAACAGAAACCAAGTGTGTCCATCCACTGTCATTTACCCAGGTGAAGAAATGTGGTAGAACAGGGGCTCCCAAAGTGGGGTACATATATCCTCAGGGGCTACTTGAAATAAAAAAAACAAACAAGCAAACATTAAATAAATACTGAATACAAAATAAATAATAAGAATTAATGCTGAAATATAAAACACAATAAACACAGTCATAAGTTTTATTGTCAATCTGGCTTAAGCTTTGGTAACATTTTAAGAGCATTTCTATTTTATATTCAAAACTTTATTTATAAAGCACTTTTCATATAAAAAAAAAATGCAACACAAAGTGCTGGACAGAAAAATACACACACACACACACACCCATGCATCCACAGCACACCCTCCTGCACAGCCATCCACCCACCTACCCCACAGAGTTGTTCATATGAGAAATTATCAAAATGAGTTTATTTGAGAAGCTAAGGAGTTAATTTTTATTGATGAAAGGTTCATTTATTAATTAATGACCAATTTATTGATTTCTCTAAACAATAAAAGGACACTTTTTAGTTTATAATTTGCACACAAAATTTACTTTAAAAAATGTGTTACTTTTTTTTTTATATATTACAGTTAAATATATGTTGTTTGTTTCTAAAGTTTGAAAATATAGACACCTTTGGCACAGGAACACATTTTGCCCATTTTTTTCCAGTCAAAAATGCTGAAGCGAGAGTTAGGGAACGAGGGGTCCTGCACTGTAAAAAGTTTGACAAACACTGTTGTAGAAGATGACGGCGTTTCCACGGTAACTACGGAGCCTCTGAACTGAAAAGATGACAAACTGAATTTTACACCAGTTATAGTCATGTATTAATAGGATTATTGGATCAACAGGTATTCAACTTTTAGGTTGCCAGTGGATGTTTGGGTCCTTATGGGTTAATACAAACCATAATTAAGTTTTATTGTTACAGTAGGTAGTAGTGGGAGACAGCATCATCAAGCCCAGCATATACCCCCAACACATGCTTCTACTCGGGTGACAAAGCTCATGAAGCAGTGGTGGAATTTAAGTGGACATATAAGGCCAAACTGATCCCAATTACAAAAATAATGACTTTTCAGTTTCCTTCCCCTTTTCATTCTCTTTCTTCTCTGCTCTATTTACAGTCCATCCATGGTTCTGCTCCTGCCAACACCTCCCCCCCTTTGATTCCATCCTCCCGAGCCCATAGGAGACATTAATAATTCACCCCGGGTCGTTATTTCAAATATTAGAAAAGGAAATTGACTTTTTTGACATTGTCCAAAACAGGGTCGAATACTCTCACCCGTGAAGAGAAAAGCCAATCACCTTGTCAAATCCACGCTTGACATCTCTTTTCCTTGCTTTGAATAATTTTGTTAATTCTACTGTGGCCATTTTACATCATAAATGTTACATCAGCTCTATGTTCTCAGTGGATTTCCCTTTGCTGTTCTTCTTTTACTGCGTGTTTGATGTTGCACTGGCCTTGTTTGCCTATAAGGAACATTAAACTTTAATCTGAGCTAATCTAATCCAGTCCATTCCAATCTAATTAAATCTAAACTTCTGAAATAAACTATTAACCCTACATTTTGACTGCATACTGTTGTTTCCTAATTTAAGTTCCTTCAGTATGTGCTTATTAACACAAAAATGTACAGTTGAAGTATTGCGATTGGAGGCCGTCCAACATGGTTGTCTTTTATTTCAACTGCAGCGTCATCCCCCTTTTTTTTCATCTCTCCCCACAGACAAAAGAGCAATGTTTATTACCCCGAGTCCTCTAATATAGCTCTGCTGTGTAAAATCATTAGCGGGAAAGGCCTTTCATCATGTAATTATTATTGATTTGACAACAAGCTGTTTCAGCCGTTGGAATACGCTGATAGCAGCAGCGGCAGCAACAAGTCTACAAGTTATTAGCATTGTTTTTAAAAAGAGATGCCAACGTGGACGATCGAAGCAGCACCGGTGATGAGCGTGGACTCTTCTTATTGTGTTATAAAAGTGAGAGCTGTGGAAATATAGAGAGGAGTTATTGGTTAGGGGCTGTTGTCAGAATTAAAATCATTTTAGTGCCAGTAATATTACCAGAAAACAACTCTAAGGCTTGTGGGAAAATGCACAGCAGGTTAATGTCCACATATAGATCAACCAAGACATCAGAAGTGTCTTCCTAAAAGGTCTGGTGTGTCAAGGGGATTTTTCGGAGGACGCAATTTCCACAATGCATCACAGCATGAATAAATATTTTATTTCAGTGTTTAGAAAAAAACACATACATATAAAGAGCAGACAATTAACACAATTTGTAACTGAAAAAGGCAGAAGCTGAAGCCTAAGGCTTAGTTCGGCTTCTCCTACTCACATCCTTACTCCATATCTGAAGTCGCAGAAAAATAAAACATTAGCCAGAATTAATCTTCAATCACTTTCGTAAGTCACTTAGAAATCATGGTATTTTCATAGCCCATGCATACTTTCAAAAATAACATCCACTGTGTGTTTGAAACCTTATTTTTAGTTTCATTTATTTCAAATGTGCAACAAAATAAAAGTAATCTTACTTAGTTCTTAGTAATAAAGCAGATTGCTAGAAAACATGAAAAACAAAACAAAAAAATGGACATATGATACACACACACACACACACATATACACA
>JAQQZY010000020.1:18446806-18459881 GCA_030068375.1 Ostorhinchus rueppellii
CCATAAATGTCCATATTTAGTGTGTCCACCTTTGGTGCAGATAACAGTTTACATTCTTGCTGCCATTGTTTGTATGTCGTTTAACACAGGAATGCAAAATAATAACTGGAATTGTACAACTCCATAAATAATAGTCATTTGCTGCTGCATTTCCCTTTGCATTTTTGGAAAACATTGAACTGGAAAATATATGGATGGCAACGATAGTTTTATTTCAGCATTAAAGATGTGGTTTGGATAAACAGATCTGTCATATACTGGTGGATGAACCATTCTAGAAACATAAACAGATATTTAGGAAAACAGAAATACTGTTCAATTATGGCAGCAGTGGAAAACACCTGATACTGGGTGGAGCTGGAAGAATACATCTGTTAAACATCTGTACATATGTCCCTATATTGGCATACCAGAAAAGTAAATAAATACATACATATATACATCTTTGAAGTGAACACAAAATGAACACAATAAAGTTACAATAAGACAAAGTAAACAACAGCAGCAATCAAACAAAACATAAACAAACCAACAAACACACAAAAAAACAAACAAAAGAACTACTTGTATCTAATAACACCACTATATTATGGTTTTAGCAGTGTATCATAGGGTAGGGAGCGAACAGCATTTAATTGGATTCTCAATGCAATTTCACCTTTAGATGTCATGAATATTACACACTGAATCTTTAATAAAGGTATTCAGTAGATGCAACTATCGCCAACAGCCCTGCTATAAATTGCCAACATATCCAAGGTGTACCCTGCCTTCAGCCGTTGGTAGATGGGAGGGACAGGACTTAACACCATAATATTTTATATCATCACTCTCGACTGGTACTGCTTCCATTAACAGATAAACCTACTTCCTGTTCATGACGGCTTATTAATAGAGTGAAGTAGAAATTAGTGTTAAAAGGTGAAGATGAACGAGTGTATTTGGCACTTTTGATTCTCTCTTTTTGAAGTCGAGAATTTTTTTTTAGTGAGAGGCATGAAATTATGTGTGTCTGTTAAAGCTTTACACAGATTTTATTATTTCTGTATGTAGCCTAAAATAAATAGCCGAGTAAAGAGAGAAGTTTGTCGAAAGTTGATGAATGAAATTAGAGAGGTAATCTGAGATGGATATCATCATCGTCTTTATCACCTTGTTTTGTTAAAATATTCAATGTCATGTCAAAGAGGAAAGCTCATGAAGAGGAAACTTTTTTTAATGGAAGAGGCAAATGCATGAAATCAACTTACATGTTAGTTGTGGGGAGGTTGGTGTCATGTGACCGTGGCATTGTTTTTTGGATTTTTTTTTTTTTATATACTAAAATGTGTATTTTATTTTTTTTCAGTGGCAGTTACACACTAGAAATCTTAAGTGTTTTTCATGTGGTGACCAAAAACATAAACATTTAAATGGATCTGATCTTCAGATTCTGCCCTGTGTCTTTCTATGCAGATGACACCATCAATATATGAGATAATTGGCAATAACAAAAATACCCATGAAAACAAAACTAATAGTTGAAGTCTGGATTAATCAAAATAAATCCCACAATCCCACATAGAGGTCTCCTTCCTCCCAGCTGCTACTTGGCTGTCAAACAGATGTAGTGTTTAGCATTTGTGTGGAAATGGATCCCAACAGGATACAACACCAAATAGGAACTATACTGCCAAAGACCATAAAACATGGAAGTTGTGTCTCATTAGGTCTTCATTTCCAAGTCTGGTGTCCATCTACACTTTATTTATTTTCATTTATTTCAAGCATTTATCGAATCCATGCATATTAAAATCCCAAAATCATTCACTGACACTCAAAATGGAGTGGATAGAAGAAAACTTGTTTAATCCCACCCGCATTCTCACCATCAAATAACTTACGGTAACAAATAACGTTTTAAATACTCACTCCTGTCCTGAGACTTTGAGCCAGAACAATGAACTAAATAGGCCAATACCGAAATAGGATAAACTCATTTGACAGTATTTACATGATATAAACAAAATGTGTATGAAAGCTGTCAGTACATTCTTCCCTCACTCATGTCCTCTGGTGATGTACCCTAAACTATTAAGACCTCCACAATTCAGGTGCTTAATACAGTTTTTCTTGTTTTGTTTGTTTTCTGTGATGTTTTTGGAAGTGGTGTCGGTTGTTGGAATTAACACAGTGTCTACCACTCCTGCATCCTAAATAGCACTGCTCTTCGGCTTGTCGGTAACCCCCCCCCCCCCTCTGTCTTGTCTTTTGCTACTTTCTATCGACGTCCCCCTTAACTCACCACGGTACAGCACTGCCCTCTCTGGCTCTTAATAGGAAAATCTCAAAGAATAACAGCTTAGCTTCCAGGGAGGGCTGGTGACGGTCACGCACTAAATAGTAAAATATTTGGCTGCAAGGATAAAATATGCATTAATCTGATAAAAAGTTGACACCCAAATCATATTTATCTCCACCACGGAGGTTATGTCTTACTGTGCGTGTGTTTGTTTGTTACCATCCATCCGATTTTGTTTGTTTGCAACATAACTCAAAATGTTATGGGCGGATTTTGATGAAATTTTCAGGGTATGTCCACTCTGGGTCAAGGAAGAGATGATTAAATTTTGTGGGTGATGTGGATCACCGTCTGGATCCAGGAACTTTTTAAAGGATTTTTTATCATTGTGAATTAGGGCATGACTCATTCACCGCCATCTAGTGGAGGAAAGTACAAACACTGCCTTAAAAAATACAAACACTACCTTAAAAAAAAAACCTTAAAAAACAAAAAAAAATACAAACACTACCTTAAAAAAAAATCAAAAAACAAAAAAAAAATTATATATATATATATATACACATATATATATATATATATATATATATACACAAACGCTATCTTGGCGGAGGTCTGCGCTCTCCGAGTGGTTTTCTAGTTCGTTTTTTTCTTCTGTTCTTCCTGTCAAAACTGTCAAGCAGGTAACAACTTAAAACTATACTTGTCTGAACAGAAGAAAAATCAAACTATGATGACAGTAATAGAAGACAAAATGAACGTATTTAGCCTTAACTTGACTCCCTGTTTGTGGTGTTAAACTATGAGAATAAACAGACAAATAGGAAAAAAAAAAAAGAAAAAATTGTGTATGAAAAATAAAAACAGTACCTTTCTGTTGGTGTTACCACGGGTAACAGTGAACATCATCTTACATGAGAATAATTACATACCAACAATAGTGAGAAAAAACAATACCAGAGATGGTAGGCGATGGTAAGAACAATACCAGAAGGTAACGGACAACACAGCAAATAGATGAGCAACAATGAGCTCACATTAACACTCATTACGCTCGGCCTAGGGGTTACCGAGGCGCACATGAAATTAGACTCCTCTCCTTCCATGTCCCTTGGCAAAAGGGTGCAAGCAAAAACAATAAATGACCAGCAGAGCTCCAAATTGCAACGCGAGTTAATTTATTAATTCGTAAATATAATATACATGAAAATCAGGAAGGGAATCAGATTAATAAAAACAACAAACAGAATAATACTTCAAGTTCCCGATGCTTACCTAACAATAAAACAAAAGGTAAATCAAATTACATCTCGCTTACCTAAACTCCCAACAGAAAAACAGGAGAAAACTTGCGCTACAAAATGATTCCCACCTTCTGGTTCTAAATAACAACAAAATATTTCTCTAACAAATTCCTTCCGGTCAAGCTGCGAGTGGATGGGGAGAGAGGAGCCCACTGAGAGTAAGGATGAATCATCTTTTATATTTCCCGCCCACAGCTGAGGAACCAATCACGTGACAGCAGTCCAGCACCACACCTGCAGCTCATCTGTTCTTCAACCTTACCCAAGAAAGAAGAGAACAACCCACACCCAGAAGAGACACAAAACACAAATACACTACAGAATATCACTAATTCTGAACACACTGTGAGACAGAATATTCATGTTAGTATAGTTTTATTTTGCGCACATACAATCATCAGACAACAAAACCATACAAACATGGTCAAATTAAATTTTTCTGCGCTCGAAAAGGAGTGGGTAGAAGTGTAGCTTATAGACTCCACCCCTTTTTATATACTAAGAATTAAATCCTTTCTGCTTCTTTTGCTTTAATACACTTTTGCTTCTATATATAAATTTACAAGAGCACACAATATAAGATTTACATAATCAACTGCATGAACTATATTATTTATATACAGTTTAAATATTTACTACAAATACAATTTTCAATAAATGTGCTGATATTTCCTAATTATAATCAATTCATTTCAATTATATCTTATTTTATGCATACTTCTGTTATAACTAAATATACACTTATTCAGATAATATTCTATATTTTGTAATTAAAGTACATTTATATGTCCTTTTAAATGCATATATTGAAGGAGACATTTTTAAGTTTTGATCCAGATTATTCCACACATGAACCCTCTAACAGAGATACACTGACTGTTTATGTCTGTTCTACACCTAATTTTCATGTAGATTTCAGTTCCCCTTAAATTATGATGTAACAACAGTATTAAGAGCCTTTATCTTTATTCTGGGACTAGACCGTACGTTTATAGAACAGTTGAAAAATTTAGACTGCTGAACAAGAAGTAGTGGGAATAAGTAGTAAGTATCTTCGCAACCTCAGCCATAGACTTTTTCAACTTCTAGACAGTCCACAGACAGAATCCTAATGCATCTGTAGCCAAAAGAGACTAAGAAGGGCTTTTTTCCCCCTCAGGTCTTCCAGAAAGCAGCGGCAGTAGTAGCTGTAGGAGTGTGAATACAGTAAAACCCAACACTAATGCTAAGTTTTCTGCACTATTTACAGAATAACCTCACACTACTACATGTTTTCTCATTTATTATTTAATAAAAACACACATCGTTACCCATTCAGACCAATAATATTGCATATGTAAGTATAAAAAAATACTCTCAAATGAGCAGGTCCAGCTTCTGGACTGGGTTCAGTTTACTGCTGCAGGCTGAATTTTATCACCACCTTTATGTTATCACACATCACTATACTTCAGTTGAACTGTATCTCTACTTTTTTTTTGTTTCCAAATACAAGATCGCTATGAATGTTGATGTTCATATCTTAAAGATCTTCAGCTATCTTTGTTTTAATTCCATCTGAAACCATTTACATTATGCCCTGTGTTAGATCGAGTGAAGCCAAAGTGTGATTTTTTTTTTTTTTTTTAAATTAACCTTGTCCCCAATACTTCTCTATTCTGGGCTTCACAAATTAGCATGATGTAAATAAAACTTCCTTTTACAGGAACGGCGAGGCAGTCCCTTCAGGATTATATTTGTTTTTAGGGAGATTGCTGTAGCCTAAAATGCCTGGAAACAAAAAAGTTTGGAAGCTGAAGTTGTAGCTAAAACTCCATGTCAAAACAGCAGACTCAAAAGACGAAATAATCAAGTACAGGACACGGACAGATGTGAATAACAATGACAATCTATGTTCTTTTCAGCAAACTGAAAGAAAAATTTTGGTGTCTCCTCGAACAGAACTACTGATTGGAGAAACCTTACAGAGCACTTCAATCATTGGTCAAATGCACAAAAAAAAGCTGCATATTTGATCAAATTGGAGGGTTGTGCAGAAATCACAGGGATTGGCTGAAATTCCATTAACTGTTACAATCACAACATTGCAATTCACTAGAGGGACAGAGGAGAGCCACCTCTGACTAGACTCAGCTACTGTTGATTCCCCTTCATGATGCCCTGCACCAAATCAGTAATCTGTACTGTTCTGCTAGAATTATACACCCTGTCCCCAGGTTTTCTTTGAGTCACCGAGTTCAAGGATATTGTGATTAAACACAACCTAATTTACAAATATGCACCAAGAGAGCAGAGTAAAATTGATTCAGACAAAAGGGCAAGATTAAATAAAAATTCTACAATATCCTGAGTTGGTATTGTTCTTCAGTGCCACAAAAACGGCCTATAAATTTGCATAAATTAATCAAATAGCCAAAGATCAGCTGACATCTGTAGTACTCTTGGGCTTTTGAGGTCTGGATCTTAATTAACAGAACTTTTCTTGTACTATTCATGCTACTTTTAAATACGCTTTAACTAAAAGTTCTATGACAATTAACATAACCCACAGGGATAAGAAAAACAATATACATGTACGATGACCCAAAATGTTGCTAATTAAAGCTACATTTACATGAAAATCATCTGAAGCAAAAGTGCAAAAGTTACGTTTTTTTTCTCACTTTTAACTCCATATTTAGACGAGTGTTTCTGGGTAAAGTCTGTGCAAATGGAAATGCAAAAGTGTGTGAAATGTCACATATATGGATGCAGTATACACACCAGATGGATATGTGGAAACACTTCCAACAGTGCCTGCCTAGAATTGGTTTACTTCTCTTCTACCTGTTCATGCCTAGTGCACAAAATACAGTAAACAGAACGTAAGACGCCCTCCCAGGTCACATCCACAGCTGTCTAGGTCGCCTCCTCTGCATTGGTGCGTCAAGAATTTATAGAACGTAGTTAATTGTTGGTCTCTGTTCTCTTCTACTGTCTATCAGGATTCTTATCTATTACTGAAAGGACTCTTGGATGTAAATTACAGCAGCTAGGGCAAGTTGAACCTACGTCACAGGGCTCCACATGTTGTTTACATGTTTTTCCGGTCCTGTCGTATGTTTGTCATGTCATTTCTATGTGACAAGAAACGCAGTTTGGTTATTTTCATCCTTTACACAGTGACGCAAGGGTGGAGCGTTTATAAGATTTCCACTCTGAAGGGTGGTTTCACATTTTGGCTTCCGTTTTTTTTTGCTAAACTTGTACAATTTCAACATAAATATGAACAAACTTAAGCATAAACCGAATATAAACAAACAAGACAAGAAACGAGGATGACAGTGAGTAGATGTGTACGGAGAATGTAGGTGGAAAAATAGCAGAAATGTTACAGAAAATGAAGTTCTACATTTGTGCATCTGTAGCTGTATGAGTAGCCTATTAAGTCAGTTTAAAAAAAAGAAATCCACTCAATGTACTTTTAATAATACAGCTCCCATCCCTCATGTGCGTACCATCTATTGACACAATGGTCACTTTAACATGTCCTGTATTTCATGAGTCTACATTGTCTATATTATGTGGAACATTCTGGTTCAGAGACATTTAAAACAACCATATTTCCTCTGCCAGTTCCATATTTGACACCTTGTAATTGTGCAATTACAAATCCATTAACCAATTACAGTACTCCATGCATTATAATTTAATATGACAGTTCAGATAAAGAGAAAGACAATATACATGGGCACTTTGTCTTAGCATAATCCCTGCACTACGGGGGAAGGAGCCCCTTATTCTTCTCCCATGACACTATCAGCCCACAGCCACGGCGGCAAATCCCGCTGTTGTTTGAGGAAGACAAGGAATTACTTCCTGTGTCAGATTAGGGTTATCGGGGCGAGGCTGAGAGTTATTATTGTGACCGATATTGGTGCTCACACACACGTTACAGAGCAGAGAGAGTATTTAAAGGGTTATCAAGCCATTAGAAAGTTGGATAATCTGCACTCCAGGGCAGTTAGCTGGCAGTTCGACTGGTCATTGGGAATTTGGCCTGCATAAAAACTACAACAAACAGAGTCACGCCGAGTATTGTTCCATGAAAAAAAGAGAGAAAAACCCCTCTTATGCAAATGTGAGATTTCTCTCATGTTGAAAAGCTTTTAGTCAAGAGGTGATTGTACAAGGCAATTTGGAATTTTCATTCAACAGCGTAAAGACAGACTGAGAGGGAGGAAAAATGGGACGAGAGGAGAGGCTCTGAACACTGATGCTTTGGCAGTTGAACAAATAAGACACAGATGGAAGAGAGAGAAGATGAATGAGTGGGGGAAAAATGAAAAATCGTTTGCGGTGATTACGGAACAGAGTATTTTAAAGTTGTACGAATGTAATCTTAAATACGAGCATTTGTCAGCATTTTTTTTTTTGCTTTGCACAAAACTGCAGGAGTTTTACGCTGGGGTGGGGGTAAATGGAACAAATTCATAGGGCCCATAGAGCAGTGGAGGGGGGGCCAGTGGATACAGGTTAGAAGTCGTGAAAATTTGGTGTAAGATGTGTTGTATAAAAGAAGCATGAACGCCAGGAGTTGGACGTTGAAAGCATGTTAAGTTTCACTTTCGATGGGAGCACCGTGTTAGTTTTGGACCGATAACTGCTGCCCCTACCCCACGTACATACCCACCTTCCACCCTACCCCGCTCCGACAGATTAAAAAGTTATTGAATTTTATGAAGGGTCCACGTTCACCTTTCATGGGGCCCACAACTCCTAGCGGCACTCCAGGTTATACGTTTATATTTTACAGCATTACGACATCACATGAATGGGTCCCAAATTTGCAGACACCATTTCGTATTAAAAACATTTTTAATATTTTTAAAGTTTTTTTAGTATCTTTCTTATGGCTTGGGCCATTTCTCGTTTTTTCCCCTTAGCTCCACCCTTTGTCCAGGCTGACTGACCACACCTGGTACCGCAGCGTACCTCAGCCTATAAATCCTGGAGCTGTCCACAATGAAGGCCAGGCCAGGCTAGTGGGTCCACCGCTCCAGCGTGTCTTCATATTAGTTGTGTCCTCCGTTTAGTTTCATTTCATTTGCTACATAAATGTATGCCACTGTTGGCTCTTTTCTTCTTTTTTTTTTGTTTTAATAAACTCCAATGTTTCACAAGCAACCTGCCTCCCACATTTCTCCTCACCGGTCTTCACCCAGAACATTTACCTTTGTAACGTGCCAGCGCCCTAGACCTCCTGGCACGTAAAATATTGGGGGCTCGTCTGGGATACATACTTTTATAGTTTTATTTATAATAATATTTATTGTGTTTTTATCTTGTATTGCACTAAGGGTGGTGGTGGGGGTTCCTGCATAATTTCATTGTAACAAGTGTACAATGACAATAAAGGATATTCTATTCTACTCTGACATAAAAGAAATAATGCATAACTAATACATAAAATATAACTTAGAGGTGAACATTATAGCTAGGGTTAAAATAATAAACTTACATGGGGGAAAATAAACACAGTATGGCACTTTGTTTACTTCCACTTATTCATAAAAGCCCAAGAGGTCACCCAAGCAACGTAAACACCAGTCGTTTTCATAACCTTAACAATTGGTTATGATTTTTACTTTCCTGGTGAGGTTAGGTGACTCCAACAGTGACTATTACCCTTCAACCTCTACATTTAAGGGAAGAAAACATTAGGTCTGGAGAATGTTGTATGCACAGATACAACAGGTGCCAAAACAAACAAAATATTAAGGCAAAACACTTCTCACACCCTAATATACACTATATTTTGGGAGTAGTTTTGTGCACTGCAACAGTAAGATTAGACATTATTACTGAAGGCCAAAGCTCCAGCCTGAGGTAGAGGAAAATGTGTTTTAATTTAACGACAAGGTGATGAAGTGAATGCGGTTTATATTGGAGTTTTTTTCGAAGTGACGGGCAACTTTGAGCTCTGGACTGATTTATTCTGTATTACATATGTGGTTTTTGATAGTGAGTGGCAGAGTTGCATTAAAGTAGACTCTAACACACCTGCAAATGCATTTTATCACTCTGTAGCATACTAATTGTTTTAGATTTACTGGTGCAGGCAGGCTTCAGTCAATAGACAGGGTAGTGGAGAAGGAAACAAGTAGACGCGGTGAAATAACTGCAAAATCTGAAAGTAAAAAGTCAAAATGCATACAGTTGTGGAAAAATTATTAGACTATCAGAAGTCATCAAAAACAATGGTTATACAATCAAGTCCTAACTCCTGTGTGTATCACATGACTAAAACAGACAGAAAACATGGAATGTCTAAAAGCACTGAATGCCACAGATGTTGATGTAAAAACTAAAGTGATTTTGTTTATTATCAAGAAAACATGGAAAATGGATAGATATCAGCTCTGAAATTAAACTATTATGAGCTATTTTTGTTGTTCTCATTATATTTGTCCAAACAAATGTACGTTTAGTTGTACCAGGCATTAAAATGAACAAGAAATTGAAGAAAACAAGGGGTGGTCTAATAATTTTTTCCACAACTATAGCTGTGAAACACATGCATTGTCGTCTGCTGATTTTTCTGATATGTGACAACTGTGATGTGGACCTAAAGGTAGAGAATTCCTGTCAGTATTATGACAGAAATGTCAATCATCCATCAAACAATGTTAGCATTAGTATGTTGTGCAATTACACTGTAGTTTTCAGGGGTCAGAGTGCTTTAAAATAGTGCTAAGGTGTCAACACAATGGTGCTCATTCAGCTAAAGGGAACATCTTCGGGTTAATTCTTTCACGCTGGTATTAACCTAAGGGTTAACCTTTGAGAATCTGGTGCGGAAGAGAACAGAGCTGTTAACTGATTTTCATTACGCCTGTCACAGTGACAATAAATATACTTCTATGTCTATGAACAGTTTTTATAACAGTTTTCCACTGTGCTGTATGTACTATATTTATGATAAAATAAATCACTTTCCCACCATATTCCAGGAACTATTATGACCGGGAAATTATTTACCTTGATAAAAGAATTCCCTATAATCTATGTGATTTGCATTTCCATCTCACAGCCCCTGACCATGTATTCAAATGAGGCTCGGACGTTTCCGGTCGCCTACTTGAATGAGTCCCACTGAATTTCCTTTGAGTGTATTTGGTAAATACATGTAACAGGGTCCAGACTGTTTCGCCCATATTTACTGAGCATGCTCTTTAACGTATTCCAATGGACGGACTAATGATTACAATGCACTTGTAGGAACAAGACGAATATACTCGGATCATCTTGTGCGGATTATGCTCAAAAGAGCGACTTTAAACACTCAGAAGAGCGGATTTGGCAAATAGACCTCGTAGCTTCTCCTCTTTTGCTCCATTTTCCAAATGATGAAAACATCAATGAAGTGAAGCTTATAGAAATGGGATGAACGATTTTGCAGCTGCACATGGTCTATAGTGGGTGAGTGTATGTGTGTTCCACCAATCAGTATTCTCCAGCAAACAGCCCCGCCCCCAAGAATTCCAGGGAATCTGAAAAGTCCTACTCCTACCAGTAATCCTTTTCTTAGGTCAAGTTATGCCATATTTCTACTACATGGAACGGGCTCGACTCGACTTGGGTACCAGGTCGTACTCCTGGAGATCATTTCCATTGCAGGATATTACCAACAGACTACCTGGTCGTCATAGTGACGTGGCAGGTAACTTCCGCGATGTCGTCTACAACGTGACACAGCTGGCTGTAAAAACAAAGAGGGAGAGGAGAAGAAGTATTTTTTCTTCGACCACCAAGGACAGAAATGTCTGAACCTCCTCGACCGACCATGGTGTAGTTTTGTGAACTGAGTAACCTACCGGTATATTTAATGTAACCCTCTGAATCTAATTTTTTTTTTTTAAATGGTGGGTCGCACATTGATAACGCAACGACGCAGAGACAACTCAGCCAATCAGTGGTCTGCAGTGTGATAAAAAATCCAACAACAGGTACCAGATTCCAGGTCCTTTTTCACAATGGAAACACAAAAAGGCCGAGTCGAGTCAAGTCGGTACCATGGAGTGGAAAATAAAGGTTATTTTCAGCTCATTTCAGTGGAAACACAAGGAGGTTTTTCAAAGGTCCTGGAAAAGGGTCAACATAGATCATATGCAATATCATAAAAGCATATGCCACTAAGACTGTAATTTAAAGTAATTGTAGCACTCTACAGCTTCACCTTGTACCATAAAATGGCTCTTAACGCTGAAACAGGTCTATTTCTAACAGTAACCGCAAAATTATGACACTTTTTACTTCCATGCACATTATGTTGAAAGATTTCCATTTCCAAGCATTAAAGGCCTTGATGAAATAAAAAAAGAAAAATCATTTCTATGCTATATTATATACACAAAGGTAATTAAATGAGCTTTACATAAACATGGAACATTGACTGAAAGGAAAAAAGAAATAACATAGAAGAAACAAGAAAGGAAAAGAAATGTTGAATATATAATTACAAAGTCAAAGGATCATTGAAACACAATGAAGTATTCATATTCAGAATTAGTATTAAGTACAGTTAACTCAATGATAGACACATGTAAGAACAATTTTTCATCTGGATGTGAGAATGATTAGGCTACATTTCTATGGTTTTTTGTGCTGTTTTCTTGAGCTCTACTCACTTTATTCTCTTAAAACATGTCATGGGTCAGGTTTGCCTTCATATGTATTTCAGATTTTAACAAATTTGTCTGAAAATCTGCAAAAGAAAATATCAATGTATGTGTTTTGATCCACTTTTTTTTTTTTTTTTTTTAAAAACTCTTTATTTAAATTAGAACAATGGTAAAATATATAAAAAGTCATATATAGTGTCTAATATATGTGATGTCAGGAGAAGAACACTACAGCTGCACTCACATGTACACATAAAAAGAGGGGTGGGGGGTCTGCCTACTTATTTAATATTGATGGAATTTATAAAAGGCTGCCAAATAGAATAACATTCAAATAGAATTGCATTATGTTTGAGTGAAAATTGCATTTTCTCCAGGTGAAAGTGTTGCATAATGTCTTTCAATAGTGTCTGATGAGTTGGAGGATTTTTGTTCTTCCAGTTTCACAGAATAAGGCATCTGGCCAGTAGTGTCACAAACCTAAAAAAAACAACAACAAACAAAAAAAAAAACCCAGTTGGTTCCACCGTGAACATTATTGTTATTGGGTCTGGAGCGATCCATGTCTTAAAAAGTTCTGATCCACTTTTGATTTTAAAACGTTGCAGGTACATGTAGGATTTTATACAATTGCATATATTCTGAGCTGCAGATTATGAAGCTGGTAGAAATAAGAGGCATTTAGTCCAAAAACACAAATCTGGCATTAGCTTTTTTCTGCAACAAACTGGTGGTCTGGATCATGTAATGTTCATTCATTCATTCATTCATTCATTCATTCATTCATTCATTCATTCATCTTCTATACCCGCTTTATCCTCACTAGG
>JAQQZY010000020.1:18464889-18487853 GCA_030068375.1 Ostorhinchus rueppellii
CATTTTCAAGACCCTGACAGGACAGGAGACGTCTGCATCTACCGTTTGCCTGAGTTTTCGGGCTGTGGTAAATCTACCCCTGACGCCTCATCTTTGGATAATCGCAAATGTTTTCTGACAGGTGATTGACAGCCGTAATTACCAATGGCTGATCAGATTTTGTCAGATGCCACCTGAGTGTGACTCTGCTCTGTGTTTTGATGCAGAAGCGTGGAAATGCAGCTTCACTCTTCTATAACCGAATAACCCCACCCCCCAAATTAAATTTATTTAAAGTTATTTATAGTAGAGCTCACAAATCCTCCACTTGCATCACTACATTTCACAATAAAAGTTCCAATATACCGCATGAATGAACACTGTCTCCTTGCTTTTAATTAAAGGCTACACACAAAAATACCTCAGTTTCATTTTTATTGCATCGTGTCAATTTGTTCGACAATACAAAAAAAAAAAAGCTCTTTACCTTCATTTTGTTTGGAAATATTTTAATGTATCAATGCAACCACCTGTGTGTTTCAGACAAATAAATAAATAGAAATACAACATGCATTGTTTCTACACTTATCTAATCATAACTTTTCAGTCAACATATATTTTACCTATACCGCTGTCTGTTAAACACTTTCCTTCAAAGCATGGAAACTGACTTTCTTGTCTATATGACCTCTGTGAACCTGCTGGGAGTCTTAAAGGAGTGATATTTTGCTTTTTTTAAATGGAATTATGCATTTTCAAACATTCCCCTGTGCTCTACATAAACTGTAAAAGCTCTGCCTGGGTCTGAATTCTTCATTAATTCAACTCCACAGGTCCAACTTCAACCCTATTTCTGAGTAATGACACCAGAAAGGTGGTTTGGTGCACTTTAAATACAAATGCTCCACCCCCTTCATGTTGTTGAATGTGCTTTCTGTCTTGTTCAGCCACTTGTGTTTGTTAATACAACCAACAACTGAACATTTTAGGCAATCGGCTCGAAGTTTGGACATATTTTCAGTTTTTACTACAACCGCTGCTACTGATAAACAATTATGTCGTACTCGGAGAAATGTCCATCAAAAATCTTGACCTTATATGTGCAAATCTCGTGATGTAACTAGTTATACATGCAACAAATTTATCAGGAATTAAAACAGGTTGTTGAAATAAACTGGATTTTTACCAAAGTGAATATAAAGACAGCTTTGCAGCACCTGGAGGGTTCAAATTCAAACTTTTTCAACTATTAGGATCCAAATACACAAATAAACCAAAGACTAATAAAAGTGGGTTTAGATAAGTAAAAAATAAAAAAAGTTACATTATTATATATAGTCTATTCCTTTAACTTTATTAGCATTTACAACAAATCACATCTGCATAATATAATTCTGATACCTTATTAATTTATGTATAACATCAAAGGTTCAAAGGTTTTATTTTTGTCATTCCTCAGTACAAGTACACAGAAAATGAGATAGTATCCTCCTTGGTTAAAAGCAGTGTCAAATCAGGCATAAATATCACATTCAATCACATTCAATAAGCTGAAATACATTTTTAAAAATACTAAAAATATTGAAAGTAGCAGTTCCTTCTAATAAAATAGACTAAAACTAAAATAAGTGTGCCAACAATCAGAGTTTTGGTATTCAGTGCTTAATGCTAATGATGGGGTAATATCTCAGCTATAGTGGTCAAACTCAGATTTAGAGTGTATATATTGTACATTTGATATAGCGCACATTTAATGAATAACTAATATTTAAGTAATTTCTCCACTCTTTGCAAAGCTCCTCAAAGAGACACTCAATGGTTACTAATTCTGTTTTGCTTTGAGCCTTCTGTTTCGATGCGATTGCAGTGTCTTATACTGTATTAGAGGCTATAAGTAACTGAAGCGATTAAAGCAAAATCCCAATCTGTTTCCTGCTACCATTCAACAGCTATTGGCAGTGCTCACAAGCACATTTTGACACTAATGGAGGTTCAGTGTGTTGTGTGCCAGCATGTGATTTGGTGATTCTTTTTTTTTTTTTTCCTTGGGGGTGGGGGGCATGATTTTGGGGTGGGGGTAGGGGGTAAAGGAGGACAGGATTCTCCAGAGAGCAGTGCGTTCGGTTGGCTGCTGTCGACTTGTTTCACTGGCAGTCAGATAAGGATACATGCTCTTTCCTTTTCCATGTCACACAGTCTGCTTCGTCTCATCTCTGTCGCCAACACACACACACAGGCACACACACACACACACACACTCAGAAACTCATTTACAGTACACACACATTGGCTGGAGTGCAAACACACATCTAGCCTGCAGGAACAGTAAGAAATACACACACACAAGTATAGGTGTTCACACAAACTCATCAGAGCCTCAGGGAGAGTGTGCATGTGTATGTGTGTGTCCGTGTGTGTGTGTGTGTGTGTTGGTCAAGGAAGACAGCCATGACTTTGCCAGAGGGAGGACGGGACAGCAGAGGTGGGGGGTTAAGGGGGTGGGAGCTACAGAGATTAATGATCTGAAACTCTCTGTTTCTCCTGAGTGTGTGTGTGTGTGTGTGTGGACATGTGTGTGTGGCCCCTACGGCGGACACATTATGCAGAGGATAGCTCTCCGTCTGAAGGATGGTCTCGTTTAACGGTGAGAGGCTATTTCCACTGTGACTCGCACTGGGGTGGAGGTGATTTGGCTGGAGCTCCCACTTGCGCTCACACACACACACACACACACACACACACACACACTTAAACATACCCGGACACAGTAAGCAGTGCCGGCGGTGCAGTGTGGGGCGTCACAGTGAGTCCACTGTTACCAGAAACCCCACTGGGTGACATATTATACCTGGTGCAAACATCTGCACAAACATGGTACACACAAACAGACGCTCTGTCACACTCAAGACCACTTCAGCTAAGTCTGGAATGTATCAACACTGAGGGTGTTTTCACACTGGGTATCCAAGTCCGTACCCGAGTACGTTGGACCCCAAAGTCCGCTTAATTTTATCAGTGTGAATGCAAAGTACTGTACCCAAGTCCAGTTGATAAGATAGTCCTGGGTACGAACTGTGTGGACTCCAGTACGGTACGTTGGAGTCTGAAAGTGATCCGTGCCTGAGAACAGACATGACCTAATCACCATGAGACCATAGATGGCACCAATGTTGTCTACGAAAAAGCTTCGGATCCAAACTACTTGGTGATATATCAGAGACAATGAAGGTTGCTCTTCTTCACTGGAACGGGTAGACAAGTGTTGCCACCCATGTTGACAAATGAACAGAACAGTGGCTTGGTTGATGACGTAAGGGTTTGTATTTTTCTAACTTCTGCCTATGTTGGATAGCGACACAATTCCGTGAACACCGCCACCGATTGTTTTGGCCCTGGTAAACTATGGTACAGACTCGGGTTCAGTGTGTGAAAGCCCTCTGAGACTGTGAGGGGCTGAAACCAAGTCCAGATCAGTTATACTGTAAAGGCATTATAGTCTACTTGTCTTGACATTGTTACCACTGGGACACCTCTAAAAACATGACAAGTTATCTCCTGAATCTCTCCCCAAACACATTAGCTGCTTCCCTCAACGTGTGCTACGTCCAGTTGCTCAGGTGCATCACTCTGTGATAAATAGTTGAAACATTAGTTAAACATGCACCTTGAAAAATCCAAGGCCGAGAGAGGTGGTTAATGTGTAGAGGTAGTGCTCACAGAATCTATCTGCTTGTTCACTGTAGAGTGCTGCTGCAGAGGCAGTTTGCTAATGTTAGCTACGAAGCTTTGCAACATTTAAGCTATTCCCAAGTGTCAGTACAAGTCCTTGTTTATCATGAGAACGTAATTTCACTTATGAACAGTAATGTGTCACTACAAGTCTGGTCCATTCAGTCTCTCACAAAGCAAATAGTATATTAGCTGCAACTATCAATAAAACTAGGCTAATTTGTGGTTTAGCTAGGTGATAAATGGCTGAAACTAGTAGAAACATACTATATATATGTATATAGTACACAGGCAGCTAATGTGTGCAGATGAAATCTGTTTAGGTTGGTGAAAAAAGGATTTCCAACGCTGATGGCAGATGGCTAATTTTAGCTACATTTCGCTACTTGCTAATTCCTAAGTGACATAGCCTCATCCATCTGGCATTTTACACCAGGTGCTCCTTACAGTCATCCTTCGTCATCAGATTTTGCTGGAAAACAGCCCTCATCTCCATGATCTGTCAAAAGACCCAGTCCTCCACTTTCAAGTATCATTCTTTGGGTCTGTGGTGCTGTTAAAGGTCCTGTGATCCTTCTACACCAACAGGAACAGACTACAACCAGACATTAAAGGAGCAAAGAAGAATATGTGTCACATCTAATTAAACAAATATATTCAGCAATCTTATTGGGCAGGACAAAGTAGTTTTATAGACACTGACATGCAAATCCTACAGACAACTCACTGCACTTATAATAACTAGGATATCGAGAGGAAAATAAAATCATATAAATGCATTCTGAGAAAAGTGAATCATTATAAAAGAGGGTAGTATAACTTAATGATTATTAATTAGGTAAAATGCTCCAGAATTAAACAACAGGAAGTCATATCCTATTCTGCAATTGGAATCAATTACCACTTCAAAGATAACTATTGGAGTAATAATTCCAGACACAGCTATGAATGCCTCATGTTAAAGTAGAACAGTCATTGTTGTGCCATTATTGCCCTTATAAACATGTATTTATTAGCTTTCTACTAAATATGTCAGGTGTGTCAGTGTGTTACTGAACTACTAATTTGTGGAGTCGGCTTTTTTCTCCGCTCTTGTTAGACTGCTTCATTCATGAGTGTATTGATCGATAGGAAGGACTCGTGCCTGGTCTATGAAGGACGTGACTTGGAAGGATCCTTGACTTTGAGAAACACTGATGGGCTTCATGTGTGTGTTTTCTATCAGGTATGCTTGTTTTGGATGAAACCTTGCCGTTTAGTTCGACTCATTATTATAGAAGGTGACACTTCTGCAACTTCTTTGTCAAAATTTTCAATTTCGACATGACACGAGTCCATGACGCCAGCATCCCCACCCATGGATTATAGATCTATCCTCCTCTGATAAGGACTGGATTGAAATGATAATGATTTATTTTATTCCATGGTTTTCTTATTTTACTTTGATGTTACTAACAAACTCTTATGTTTAAAATTAATGTTTTGATTGTGATGCGATTGTGGACTTTATGTGAACTGCTGGATACCCTGAAATCTCCCCTCTGACATGAATAAAGTCTATTGTATTACATTGTATTGTATGAGTCAAGTTATTAGTTACATATGAAGATAAAAATAAAATGCTAATAATGCTAATATACTATCCCTGTATTTGTGGTCATCAGAAAGAATCCTGAGTATGAGACAAGGCTGAATATATTTTGATATTATACATTTATTTATTTATTTATTTATTTATTTATACATTATATTATATTTTCACCATCACTGCACAACATTGCACACAAATATAACCGTGAAGATTCCCCCTGTACACACACTGGTGTTAAGTCTTCACCCTCAGCATGTAAACCAAGGCAGGATGCCAGCATGATAAGATTACTCAGAGGTTTGGCTCAAGATGCTGATGCTAACACGCTCAGACACACACACTTACACACACACACACACACAGGCATGCAGGTGTGCTGCATAATCAACACACATGAGGCAAAGCATTGATGAATTAAAGATTGATTGACATTTAGCATGTGTTCCCTTGTCAGGTTAGCATGTATCTGGGATTTGATCAACATACTGAATATAGTTCATATTTTAATGTTATCTCCTGCTCTTTTATTTATTTTTCTCATATGCTGTTGCAGTGTTTTTCTTTTCTTGATGCTAAAGCAGAGAAAATCTTAGTCGTTGCTGGTGCTGAAGCTGAAGCCGTGGGTGTGCGTAGCCTCCAGAAGGAACACTGAGGCTGGGGTCATTAATTGAACTCCATGGAACAGCTGGGAGACTCACTAAGGGTGGGTTGGTGGGAGAGCCACCGGCCAATAAGGTGCCGTTTACAGAGGTGCTCGCTATGACCTCAGAACTGATTTCTCGAGGTAGCTCCCCTGTGAGAACCCAAGGAGCTGGATGAGTGGGAGGCGTACAAGTCTGTATATCCATTAAGGAAAAGAAGATTTGAAAAATAATCTTTAACTCTGCATCCCTGACTCATGGCATTAGACATATTATGGCGTAGATTTAAGAGTAAAGGTTTGATACTTCTAAAGTCTTTGAAATTATTATTGAATGACCTATTGATGGCATCGATGAGGCGTCCAGGGAGCTCACCCTCAGCTCCTCTACAGCTCCTATAGGTGACATATCTCCATTTAACCATCCCCAAACATCTCTATATTCATTTTTTATTGATTTATTTATTTGCACAAACAGCAAGAGAGAGAGAAAAAGACAATTTTCATGCAAGTAACACCACTGTGCAGGAGATAAAAACCAAAAAGAAGGCTTACATAAATACCTCCCCATAAATAAAAATACACAGAAAAAAAGTAAAAGTAAAGTAAAAGCAACATAAAGACAAATCAAATGATATAAAGCCTTATTTTTTTCATAAATTAGAGTCCTTTTCAGATGCTTTTTAAATAATGATAAAGATGTTGAGTGATGTTTAGGTCGTCGATTATTCCAAAAATATGGTCCACAGTATTTTAGGGAATAGTGACTGACAGAACTTCAGCAGAATTTAAGATAAAATTTGCTTCATCACAAACCCTAAGCCTAAAATGGTCTATCTTGACTGTTTAAAAACATAAAAACATTATAAAACATACTGTAAGTGAGTCCTTTTGCCCATTTTTCCAGAGAACTTTCAAAATCTAGCAGTCATTTACAGTTTACTGCATGTTAGAATACAGCTATAACCGCTTCCTCTTGACCTTCTAGTACAAATGTGTGTGAAATTACCATAATGACCCAATGAAGCCTATACAGCACAATGGCTCAGGTGTTGGAAACTGTTGGAATTTGTCCAATTGCACAAACAGTGAAAGTTACAGCCATCTAAACTGTATATGCGCAGGGTGTGTCAGTGATGACGCGTTAGGTTTTAAAGAGTTGACTATAACCAAGAAGATCATGGTACTCAGCTGGAAAGACAGTTTACTATTATCAATAAATCACTGACATGACCTATTAACAGAACAAGCAAGTCTAGGAAAACTCACTGAAACCATAAAGGACAATCTCATCTCCTTCCATAAAACCCTTTCCCATATACCATCCAGAGACTCCTCTTTATGTCACCACATCCAACTGCATTTTAATGTTCCCTGCATGACATTTTATTCTATAATGCACTTGCCTAATGCCACCATTCAATACTATTACCCCATAAACACCTCCTCATCTTAGTTATGTATTTGGTTTCCTGTATGAATCACTGTTTGACTTGTATGAGCAATACAGTGCACAAAAACAGGTTTTAACCCTATAACGCCAAACGTATCAGATTTGATACATGAGTTTTGAAGCCCTCTACATGAGGAGTGATTTTTTTTTCTTGAAAACCTGGTGTATACAATTAGATACATGCAATACACAGATAATCCACCAAGGGAGGAATTCATTCACCAGAGGCTTTTCCAGTGACACTACAAGACTGTCATTAATGAGGAATGAGGCAGAACTTTGCTAATTTTGAAAAGGAATGACCAATTTGTTAGACATGTTTGTGTTCTATTATGTTTTTGTTTGTTCAGAAAAAAATGTTTGAGCATTGAGACCCAATGTATCAAATATGACCAAAAAAATAAAAATAAAAAATCAACTCATGCTATTTGAAAACATTTTTTTTTTTTTTTTTTTTTTTTATTATTGTTCAGAAGGAACAATAAAGGCTCCAGTTTCAAAGAAATGGAATTTCCAGTCAATGGTTCAGGCTTTACAGAGTTAAAAAAAAGAACATTTTTTCCTCATATTAAGATTGTGCTACAGTAAATAGAGATCTTAGTTTACACAACAATGTACATTACAGGGCCATTTTTTGCTTGTTTTCCCTGTCTTTATTTACAGACTTTAACACTCAAATAAAAATAACATGATGTGAATAACATCCATTAAAGAATCACTTGACAATCAGTGTTTATTGTCCAGAAATTAATAAAGAACAAATATTATTCCATTAACTGACATTTTAGTCAACAAAAGAGGAGAGATGGAAAAGATATAAAAGTTTCAGATACAGATGTTTTTTTTTTGTTTTTTTTGTTTTTTTTTTTTACCAATTCTTGCTCAATACAATAAGAACCTTAATTAGTACAATGCAAATGTAAATATTTTTTTTTAGAAATGTGTTAGTCATCAGTACAGGGACACATACTTGTATACTGTGTCCTGGGTAAATGTATGAACATCAAACAGTAAAGATGATAGTATTGTCATTTGGTTTATTATATTTAATTACGATCACATATGGACATTTGTCTAAAAAAAAAACTGTAATTAAAAAAAAAAAAAAAACCCATCTAGAAATATTAATTTAAAAGTTAATAGACGGATATTTCAGTATAATTGTGTATTTCTGCAAAATGTTAAAGTTTTCATCAAAATTCCTTTTTAGTTTCTGCCTAAAGCCTGATATTGTTGTTTTGTGCCTCTATGGAAAAATTAAGCCAAAATATTGTGTGTACAGCAGCTGCCTTGACTGCAATTGGTCATTATAGCTGTTAATGACCCATTTTTATGTCTTTTTTCTCTTAAAAAAAAAACAAAACATTGCCAAGTCTACTGTTGAGGGCTGAACTGTTTAAAACCTGAAAACAGAGCCAAGAGGAGGTGTAGAAGTCTCGTTTTAGAATTAGCTGGCATGGGATTTACATCCAGCGATGCCAAAATACTGCCTAATGAAGCTTTAGAAGGGGATTTATAGCTACAACATAAAGCAGATAAGATGTGTATTTGTATAGTTGAAATAGACAGTGACACACCAAAATAGAAATAATAGAAATAAACTGCTCAAGTCATGAATTAAATTACCAATGTTACATCCCAGGGCAGGTTCACATTGTTTAACTAACTGCATGAAGCCAAAAGGTTCACTGAAATGTTAAATAAAGTGGCTAAATGAATAACCCTTTTTATTTTTTTTTTTATTTTTTTACATACAATACACATTCAGTGCAACTCAAAACATATTTAATGCAGTCAAAACTGTTTTTAATGTTAAACTTTACGCCTACAGGGTGTCTGCGCATCAGCACATACGGCACAAAAGGCAAATATGCGCATAATAATTAATTGATGGGATTGTTAGTGCTGAAGGAACACATGTTGATATGTTGACATTCTGAACCTGAGCTGCACAATGGCAACACACTCAATTATAACTCAGCGTGAATAAATTAATATTGATGACTGTTACTCAGTATGCAAGCTTACAAACTTTAGTTTCTTTAAAGCTTTAGGGTAGTGAACAGTAAGCACATTGTTATTTATTCATTTTATTTTTATTTATTTTCCCATGTCAGTAGTTAGTACTTGATGTTTATCTTACGCAGTTGCTCATGCTGATGCAAACGCTAACCCTGCTAATCCACAACACGCGTTCCAAACAATCCATATTCGTGTCATATGTTCTTTCTGGCTGATCTTTCAAGAATAGAAGTTCATTATGATGTCGTGTTTTCCCTTAAATGTATATATGTATATTTTCTATTCTGTCCCTGTAAGTCACAGTTGTCAAATATGCGGCCCGGGGGCCAAATCTGGCCCGCCAAAGGGTCCAGTTCGGCCCTTGGGATGAATTTGTGAAACGCAAAAATTACACAAAGATATTAACAGTTGTTTTAGTTCAGGTTCCACAATGAGATCAAAACAATCTCAAGTGGGCAGAACCAGTAAAATACTATCATAACAACTCCAAATATTTCTCATGTATTTATATTAAAACAAAGTATAATAATTTTGCAAAAACTGTGAATAACCTGAACAAATATGAACCTGAAGTACAATTTTGACAAGATTCTGCCTGTTGTTAAATATTTTGTGTATATGATCTGTAAGTTATAATGAACACATGGAAATGATAAACAGACAAAATATTGTTAAAATTACACTTATTTTTTTCAATTTGTTCATGTTATTCACATTGTTCGAAAGGATTGTTTGTAGATGTAAACATTTTCATCATATAAATGTATTTTTTTTATTTGTAAAACATAAAGAAAAGGTTTGAGTTGACATCATTTCTATATTATGTTATTATTTTACTAGTTCGGCCCAGTTCAGATCAAATTTAGTTCAATGTGGCCCCTGAATTAAAATGAGTTTGACACCCCTGCTGTAGATAATAAAGGACTTTTATTTTTTGTATTGTACTGCCTTATTTTTGATTCAATTCAATTAAAAATGTATTCTTAAAATGATTACAAAATTGATTAAAATCAGCAATTGATCTACAAAATAACTTTTCTAATACGACACCCCAGAAGCAGTCGTCGGCTTATAAAAGGGGGTCTTTACACATGTGACAGTCATATTTACATTATAATCTTTAAAATATCAAATGTTCAAAATAACTTTTAAACATATTTTTAAAAAAATATTTACACATCTGTCAAATGAATGATGATTCATTTCCCTTTCTTAAGTCCAATTCTAATTAGCATATTCCAATATTCTCAGATATTTTGAGACATGAGGCTTTACCAACATAAGTAAAGACTTTATATGATCCTTTTATCAGCCATGCAGGGTTTGGGCTCAGGTTATTGATTATACTCTTGTAAGGATATATTTTGCCCTTTGGTTTTTCATGGTTTTTTATTATTTATTTTTTTTAACCCAGTGAATCACCTACCCCCTTTTATCCCCCCCCCCGGTATAATTTCTTTCTTCTAAATGGAACAATTTCTGAGTCAGTTCATTTAATCATTGAACATTGAACAATCCAGGTATCCATCAGATATGTTTTTCAATTTTTTCAGTTAATAAAATGAAAGGACAAATGAAAACAAATATTGCTTTGCAGTAATCAAGTCATTATATTGAATAAACTTTTTGCAATTACTATGAAGTGCAGTTAAAGAAGTCAGATATGAAAGGAACAATAAAAACAGACTTTAGAACATTGATTAGAACATTTATTCCCCCCCCCCCCCACACACACACACACGGGGAGGCAAGGGTTATTGTTTTTGGTTCAGTTTGTTTGTTAACACTATCAAAAAAACTATTGGTTGAATTCATACTAATTGGGTTTACAGATTGCCAGTGATACAGAGTAGATCTGATTACATTTTGGGAACAGTATCAAACTTATTTTTTCCCCCCATTTACTTATAATGGCCAAATTTTAAATGTCTGTAGCTGTAAAACTATTGGGTGAATTCGTACCAAATTTGGGTTTATAGATCACCAGTGACCCAGAGTAGATGTCATTACATTTTGACAAAAGTAGGTGAAACTTAACATTTTTTATGAAATTTTAAAACTCTTTCTATAAGGGGTGAAATACATACGAGGGGCGGGGTTTGTTGTGCCTGTCACTACTTGTTACTTTTTTTTTGTTTCAGAATTAACAGCCCAAACCTCAATTATGTCACAAATTCTGAATTGTATCTATTAAATCATGTGGCGATAAATCATCAACACCCTCAAACCAAACTAGAATTCCTATAGAATCTAACTTGAGTCCTGTGATGTGTATTCCTCTTAGATTCCCAGTCTTTATAAAACCTTCAAGTTTCTTCAAACACATTGTCTTTAAATGACAGAGGGTCGAAATAGTCTGTTCTGAGTCTTCTATTGTGCATTCGACACACATTGTTCGATGCGACAGAATGAGGCCTGTGTTAATTCTGACACAAATTGCATCAATTTGCACCACGTATTCATCCAATAACTCCTTACTTATTATTTAATAATGGCACCTTCAGCACAAGTGCAATCTTCCTTCACATCTTATACAGAGACAACATGAATGCTGCTAATAAAAACACACTTGCTTTTTAACCTTTGACATGTGGATTGACTGATTGAGCTGTAATTTGTGCAACGGCCTGTTTTTATTCATATAGTACATCACGCTGAATCAGTTGTGACACACAGAATGACTGTCGGGTGAATCCTTCCGATTTCTATTTCACTCCTGACGCTTGATTATGGTGTAATAGTCCATTTGTTCCCGTGGAGTCCCACAGGGCCCATCGCTTTGCAGTTTGACAGATGGACCTCGGAGCAGGACAGTGCACAGTGACAGTGGGTTTCCACCAGTGGGCACAATGAGATGACAGCAGCCATTATGAATTAGCTCTCATCGCCCGATGACCTGCATGTCAGCAATATCTGTCACATGTTGTCAATTAGTGAGAAGATGGAGACTTTTAATCAGCTCTGCGACGCTTCAGCACACAGAGGAGACACTGTTGCGCCACAAGATCAGATTATAGCAAAAATAAATATGTTTGTACAGGAGGCACAGATACTCATATCCCGAGAGATTGTGGTTTACTAATTTCTGGGTTTCAGTGCTGACAGAGATAATTAACAACACAGCGGCCATTTTCACAAGTTTAAACAAGCAGCTGATCATGTTAAAGGTTTTCTGGGTGAACAAGAGCCACAGCGCTGTGTGCAATGATTCCTGGGTAAATAGCTAAGCAGCTGTGTCAATTGAGAGCACATACTACCCAGCTGTTACTCATGCTGTAACGCACTGTCCTGTATTTATACTGTTACAGTTTCTCTTTAGGGGGTAGATATGTTTAATTACGTACAACAACTCTATATTTGTCTGAGATTGCAACCAAGAATTTACTGTACGCATTAAAAACCACCATATGGGTTCTGTGATTGAAATAGAAAAATACACACAACTTGTAATTTTTACCGTGCCTAAAGAATGTGGAGGTAAGGGAGATTGTTTTTGGTTTGGTTTGTTTAAAACTAATGGTTGGATTCAGACCAAATTGGGTTTATAGATTGTCAGTGACCCAGAATAGATCTGGTTACATTTTGGGAAAAGTAGGTCAAAGTTTAATTTTTTAAGTAATTTTTTTTTGTTGTTTGTCCAATTTAGTTATAATGGCAGACATTTTAAATGTCTGTAGCAGCAAAACTAAAGATTGAATGCATACCAAATTGGGTTTATAGACCGCAAGTGTCATTATATTTTGGTAAAAATTGGTCAAAGTAAATTTTTTGAATGATTTTTTTGTTTGTTTCTTTTTTCTCTGGTTTCCTTATAATGGCCAAAATTTCAAAAGTCTGCAGCAGCAAAACTACTGGTTGAATTCATACCAAACCGGGTTTATAGATTACCAGTGACCTTGAATAAATATGATTAAATTTTGGGAAAAGTAGGTCAAAGTTCATTTTTTAATGCATTTTTTTGTTTGTACTCCCATTTACTGTACTAATAAAAGCCGAATTGTCAAATGTCTGTAGCAGCAAAAGTATTGGTTGAATTCATACCAAATTGGGTTTATAGATTACCAATGACCAAGAATAGATGTCGTTATATTTTGGTAAAAATTGGTCAAAGTAAATTTTTTGAATGATTTTTTTGTTTGTTTCTTTTTTCTCTGGTTTCCTTATAATGGCCAAAATTTCAAAAGTCTGCAGCAGCAAAACTACTGGTTAAATTCATACCAAACTGGGTTTACAGATTACCAGTGACCCAGAATATACGTCACTAGAATCTGGAAATAGTCGGTCAAAGTTCCAATTTGTTCTGAATTTTTTATATCTTGTTTTCTCCCATTTGCATATAACAGCCAAAATTTCAATTGTCTATAAAAACATCAATTTTGTTTCAATTTTCTTCCAACGCATAGACAGAGGCAGTTGATATGCTGACATCACCACACGCATACACATGATGACATCAGCTGGATCGATGCCAAAATAAGCTACAATATATACAAGGGGCGGGGTTTGTTGTGCCTGGCACCACTTGTTCATTTCATTTTTTTGTTTTTCACATGTGTAATATTTTTGATAGTTTTTCAGACCAAATCAAACAAACATTCATCTACGCAAGAAAAATGACTACAGATTCCACTCTGACCAATAGCATCACAGTTGTACCTTTTTTTTTTTAGGCATTTGTGGTGAAAAGTGATCATTTAGGGTCAAAACATGACACATATTTCATAAATCCAGAAGTAGGGCATTTGTCGTTTACCATTTTCTACACCTTTCTTACAACAGAACACCTGAATTAAATGTGTCGCAATGTTTTAGTCCATATTGTTTTGATTGAAAGAAAATAAATAGAAATGAAATAAATATATAAATAAATTATGCTCGGAAAGGTGATAGCGCTAGGGTCAGCTTCATTTAATGTTTAATCTGTGCCGTGTTATTGACAGTCGGTGCACATTAGACCTTGTTTTGGGCTGTTTTCAGTAGGGGAACATCTCTTCTGTGCATAATATCCTCTTCAAGAATGGATGAGGATGTCAGTGTGGATTTGCAACCATATGAAGATCTTTTCAACCTAAAGCCTCATAAAAAGCGGTGGTTTCAGTCAGCGGCAGGGCTTCAGAGAAGTGTTTCATCTGTAAAATTTCACAGAAATGCTGGCTCTACATCCTGCTGCTGCTGTCATTGAATTTACTTTAAATGATTGTATGCGTCACTCCATTACACTGCTTTTTCAAAATGTTCCAACAGCCGTCGTATGAAGTGAAAACATGTGGGTTTATGGTTAAGAAATGCTGGCGACCAAAAGTACCTACTGTTCTAAGATGT
The DNA here is from genome assembly GCA_030068375.1 of Ostorhinchus rueppellii. Lineage (NCBI taxonomy): Eukaryota > Metazoa > Chordata > Actinopteri > Kurtiformes > Apogonidae > Ostorhinchus > Ostorhinchus rueppellii. The sequence goes on from JAQQZY010000020.1 coordinate 18,479,626, forward strand.
TTAAGAACTTTTCATTGATGTTCAAGTTAAATAATTCAGGTAAAATGCACTTTATCGGCTTTTCAACACCCTCAGATATGTCTTTTTCAGACGTTCACAGCCTTCACACAAAAGGTGGAAACACTGCAACACAGATTCACTGAGAAAAGGATTGAAATTTGACAAATAACATTGGTTCTAGGCGCTTATTTTCACACTCAGGTAAAAAAAAAACCCACTTTGGCTTCAGTTGACTATTAACCTTTGAGTTTACTATGAGAGTTTATGAACATCTACATGATGAATACGTTAAATATAGAGAAATGCTTGCTTTTCACTGAAAAATAGGATAAATTGTGATACATGTCTGTGTTTGGAAGCAAAAAACAAAACCAAACCAAACCAAACCAAATGACAAAAACTTGAAAAGGAAAAAACATTTTAATCAACAGAAATAAATAAAAACTATAATCAAAATAAAAAAAAACAATAACTAACTGAAACTGTAATGTGTGCTTAAAAAATAATACATACAATACATTTCTTGGTCAATGTTGAATTGATATAAAATGAATTTATTTCGCTCAAGTATTTTTAGCTGGCAGCACCAGTCCGTCACTTCTCGTTACTTGTCGTTTAGCGTCTCCCACTCTACCTGGAAACATGGAGACTAAAGTTGGGAGAAAGCAGCAGAATCCTACATGGGATTTATTTGAATACGATGGCGAGGAAGATAAAAGATATGAAAAGACGAAAACGAATACTAGAACTAAGCATTTAGACATAAACAAAATAAATAAAAACTACCAAACCTGCACTAGAAATTAATTAAAACTAACAGAATTAATGGAATTAAAGTCAAAATGAAATAAACGTGTAAAAAAAATCTAAAACTATTATAATCTTGCTGGAAGTCAGCACATACATGTATATAGTTTTTAAGGGTTAATCATAGTTATGTTCACTGGAACTGAAGGTCAGTGTACATCTTTTATTTTTCTTTTACACAACAATACAAGGTTAAATTCACGTGCATGTAGAGCGTGTGTCCCTGCATCCTATTGGTGACTAAAAGCATCACTGGTGCCTAAAAAAAATGACCACGTAAATGAGTTCTGAAGCCTATTTTTACTCTTCGTAGCTGATAATATCAAACGGCATTAAAGTACAGTCACATTCTAGCAGTCACCGAGAGCAGCAGATGGAAAGAGAATAGTGTGACATTTAAAAAAAGGCAACCAGCTAAGCTCTCTCCATTACAGCTGCTCTGTCACCTCTGACTCAAACTCAAATACAAAAGCCCAAAAGAAAGAGGAAGGAGGGGAGGAAAAAAATGAAATACACACCACGACACACAGTGTAATCTTTTAGGTGTGGGTTAGGAGAAACAAATTGGCATTTGGAAAATATCAAAAGGGATCACGTTGATCCTGAAGTGACTGAACACAAACACTCATAGTGAGATTTAGAGGAAAGGGAGTGCGGGAAGATGATGGAAAAAAAGGTGGAGGGAATGAGAGGCAATGCAGGTAAAAGAGAGAGAGAGGGAGGGAGAGAGAGGGAGGGAGAGAGAGAGAGCTCTCCAGGAGATGAAATCCATCTCCATAAAAATCCAATCCTCTTACTGTGCAATATGTTCCAAATGGACAGATTGACATAAGGGGTCACAACCCTGACCGTAACCCTAGCAACCATTTCGCTCTCCATCCAAAACCCTCACATCCTGCCTTTCATATCTCCTCTGGCTCTTATAACTTGTCCTTTACCACGTTTCCTTTTCCCCATCTCCAAACACCATGTGATGCTTCTATAAAACCTACACACGCATTTCACTCTGACGTGTGTTGATTATACTGCAGTTTTAATAGACAGTACGCCTACTGTCACCTTTCATCCTTATTAAAGAAAAAGAGTTCACCTCATTCATAAACATGAAAGACAAAGCACCGGATCGAATCTGGTACAGTCCAAGCACTTCACTGTTTGCAGCTGGAACTGAAAGTACACGGAATGAAACTGTGACATAAGATAAGAAAGACACGATACAACGCAATAGGATAAGATATCATAAGATAAGAACTTTTAAAAGTAAAAACAGGAAATATCAAGGAGTATTTCCAATTAAAATAACCAAAATAGCCTTTTCTGTCCATACATGTATAATATTTATGCATTAATCGAAGAGAGTGTGGACAAATGGATGTTCAGTTCAGACATCGTTTACCTCCAAGGCCCATTAAATGGATAATTCAGTTTAATTCAACTTGGACTTTCCTATTTTTCATGCCTCTGGACTTCTGTAACCTGAATCTTTTCATAACTAAAGTTGAGTATGTCTGCTTGCTCTGAAAGGACAATACTCACCAAAGCTAAAGGACAGACTCATTAAATATGGTATTTTATGAGTCATCGCCGTATCAAACACACGAAAGCTTCTTCAAATGCAATAACTGCAACGACAAACCTGAGGATTTCAGGTTACCTTGGAGAAGTAATTCATGTGAAAATCTACATTATTGTGTTTGTTGAAGTACGGACACAATACAGACACTAAACGCTAGAGCTGGATGACACAGATACAAGTCCTGTCATATTTTCAAATGTTATTTCCAACTAAGCAAAAAATAAATAAATAAAAAATACGATGGTGTGGTATTTCTGTGTGGAATTTGCAGGTTCTCCCTGTGTCTGCATGGGTTCTCCGTCCAAAAACATGCAACTTGATAGGTCAGTGATGGTTATTTTCTATCTTTATACTCACAATATATCAAAGACCTACCAAAGCAAAAGAGCATTTCACATATCGTTAGCCTCATAGCATACAGACAAAAGTATTGGGACACGTTGAATTCAGGTGTTTATTTTCTAACAGGAGTCAGGGATACAGAACCATAATGAGAAATGATTTAACTCAATCACTGCCATTGACGTGTTTTGGCGTCATTTCAAAGCCAAATGTTGTCTACCAATGACGTGTTTTGGCGTCAATCGGCTTTCATTGAGGGGGTTGCTAGGAAACGACCTGGCACAACTTTGAGGAAGTATTTAGCGTTCAGGCATTTTGGGCGAAACCACCCGGTGTTCTAAGGTCAATAACTAGAGAACCGAAAAAGCTAGAAACAGATTTTTTTTTCCATGTGAAAGAAGAGACTTGACACTTTATTTTGATGGGTGCCATGTTTATGTAGTCCTAGAAATGGATATTTTGTGAGTCTTGAAAATCAGTCAAAATGCTGTATAACGCCTGGCAGTATGGGGGTGATCTGAAATCAGCATGAACAGGACATCTTACAAGCTGCAGCTATGATGTGTCCCAATATTTTTGTCCCTATACTTTATAAACATCAACATTTCCTTAAAGTGGAATGGGAGATTTTTCTTCCTACGTGAGGTGTAAAGCATATAGATGGTTCCTTTTGGTTGAAAATTATTATTTACAGTCAGAGCATGAAAGATATTTTAGAAATTTAAAGGTAGAACTTTTAATATCATAGTTATGGATTAAAAAAAAAAAGAAATCAGTGTTGAGAGAAATTAAGCAAAAAAAACAAAAAACAAAAAACAAACAAACGTCCGGGACATTTTGGAAGCAAAGATAATTGAAACCATAGTAACCAATATAATGCAACACTATTTATCACAATATAAAACTATATTTAAAGTATTTGTCATCATTATTTTGTAGTCTAGACCCCTGTTAGAAAAGAAACACCTGAATACAATGTGTCCCAATACTTTTGTCCATATATTGTGACTTAAGCAAATTTATACTATATGGTTAACAATAGAGGCATTTTCATCTACGATGGACCAAAAGGTAAAGTATTGTGCAATAAAAACAAAATAAACTTTAAAGACTAACATCTGTAAAGACATCAGTGTGCTATAAAGTTAGGAAATGACCATTATTATTTTCTCACCATGTAAAGTCTAAAGGTGGAGTTACCAAATTAATATGAGTATGTCCACAAAAATACTGAGAATAAAGATTATTAAGCTGTTTTTGAACAAACTGTGTAAAATGTTATACTGATGATACTTCATTGTATGAGTTGAACATGACATGTTCAGTGTGAAGATGATTTTCTTTATGTTGGTAAAAAAAAAAAAAAAAAAGCCCATTTTACTTGAAGATTTAACAGTCCTCATATGCATCTACTCAATTTCTGTTTGAATACCTTTTTTCCAAATCGTTCTAATACATTATGTAAAAGTACTGCAATTACATGACAAAATGCAACATGTTTTTACTTCATCATATCACAACACCTGCATTTTGAAATAATTTGCCCCATTTTACACTAAATTGAATGATGCAGCTGCATTTTGAATAAGTTGAATCTTTTTAATGATTGTTTTGTGGATTCCTGTCAAAAGACCAATACAGTTTTACAACCTTGCTGGAAATAAAGACATGAATTATTTTCTCGGCATTGTTTTTTTTTTTTTTTTTTTTTTTTAATGTGAAGTAACTCATTTTGACTGTATTGGTTGGATGAATTAAAAGCAGATCCTGATACAGCTTTTATGTGAGTATTTGGAGAGAAAATCAAGGTTAAAAATCACACTGGTCTGACTCAATACAGTTTAATTGTTTAAAAAAACAGAACAAAACAAATAATAATGAATAGATGAAGAACTGCTGCTTTTTTGTTGTATCCATCAAAAATGTAAAATGATAAGTGACAGTTGGAAAAAAAAAGAAATCACTGACGGGGAAGAAAATGTCACAGTAAAGTAAAAACTGCTCTTGTTATTGCTCGATTCCTTTTTTGTGTCAGAACATACAGTACATCTGCACACGTTAGGTAACCAGAAGAACCGGTGATGTTTTATCTAATCTATATGTGCCCTCACCTCCGGCCCTGTTCATAGACAGGAGCATGAAGGATGAGCAGAAGTATTTAAGACAGTGAAGAAGCACATCCAGTACTTCCACATAACATGAGGGCAGAGGACACACTTTGAAAGTTGTGCAACTCAAACCCTGCTCACAACTTTTTTAACGACTTATACCACCACTGTTGACCCTGAAAATGCAGTACTAATACAGTAATCATGAAGCAAAACTAACATGGATCTACAGAAGGTCTGGAAAGAAACACATTTCGTTGTATCTGCAGTGAACCTCTTAGTTGAAGGCCTCACGACAAAGAAAATATGGGATGTTTAATTTCATCAGTAAGACCTGAAATAATAAATATTATATCTTTGGTTTATTTTTATTTTTTTTCCACCTTAGGTCAGTCAACCAACCGACTGACCATATAAATATAGGACTTTTATTTATGTATTTATTTATTTTTAAGTTTTACTACTTGTTTTGAGGAATTGATCACTTTTAGTTTGAAGTATGGTTTTTTTTTTTTTGGGGGGGGGTAATTTGAGATCCTACAAATCTGCAAATCTGACAAGTTATTATAGGAAGTCATTGTTTGACTGTTTAAACTACTAAAACAATTATGGTGCATATTTCATTGAATGCAGTTTTTTTTCTCTTTTTTTTTTGTTTTTTACCGTCATGTTGCTTCTTTTTGTCCCTTGCACTACCAACAGCTTTAGCCTTGGTATTTGTACAGTACAGTAACCCTGGTCTTCAATAAATTACTTGTACATTTCTGTTTTTCAGTTGGGTAACAGTCTTTTCTCCTGTTAATTAATCCACACAACTTTCGTTTTGTGGTTTTATAACTCTTTTAAGCTTTCAGTGACGGCCTCGTGTTGAGAAATGTTTGATAATTAAAGACTGCACCCAGACAATAATACTGTTTGTGGTCAGAAACAAAATGAAAGGCATTAAATAATGAGAAGGTAACAGACTTGCATTACACTGAATCAATTAATGCTGAATCTAGCGTCTAAGACATGACCAGTCTCAAATACTTCCCCATCGTATTTATTTATCATTCATCTATTTGTTTATTTATTAGCAATGGCTATTACACGGCTATTAATTGTGTGCTGCAAGAGTTCATGACAGTAACATGAAAATTCCTTGTGTAATCCAGTCCCATATTCCTTTTGTGAGCAGTTTTGAGCTTCATGGGCTTTTTTGGAGGATTCATAAAAATACTGGGGAGCATTGGAGGAAAAAAAAAAAACAACAACAACAAAGCATGCAGAACAGAAGAGAAGGCTGCTGCCTCTGTGCACAGAGAGGTAGAAAGATTTGAGAGTCTCTCAATTCTCCAACTGCAACCACATCAAAGATAAAAGACCCCTCCCATTATTTTTATTTTTTGCTTTTTCTTGTGAATCGGGGGAAAAAAAAGTATTAGTCAAGTCAGTCAGCCAGACAGACTCGCAGTTATTCCCTGGCTGCTCTGTGCAGAGTGTGTGGCGGGAATACAGATTTTTTTTTTTTTTTCTAGACATGCTTTGTACTGTTCTATTTTAGCCTCTTCAAACACTGGGAGACATCTCTCCATAGAAATGAACCAACCAGGCGAGTCTCCCTTGGCACAGAGAATTATGCAGCAAGTTACTGGAGCGATGTTTCTACTATTCTCTGCAGTAAGTATTACACAGCCACTCACACACACTGGGACAATCATACGCTAAAGGGAAAAAAATAAAAACACACACACACACATATGCTCAATGAGATGCATACACAAGCAGAAATGGAAGCACGGCTCATTTGAAACAGGCAGATAAATAAGACTGAGGTGGTGTGTCGAAGGGGAAGAGGCTGAATGAAGAGCTGGATGGACAGAGGAGACGGTCTGCAAATATAACAACAATGTGCTGCTAGTGTGAACTCCTGCAGCTTCACAGGGCAGAAGCAAATAAAAACAAACTTCTAATCCTCATCTGAACATGGTCAGTGGTGGCATTTGAAAACCTGCCATTAAACCTGCACAGTTTAAAGAAAATCTGCTGTTCTGATTAAACTCTTCAACATTACTAATATCAATACGACTTAAAGACAGAACTCTGCCTACGAGCTGCCCACTGAATAAAATGTGCTTATTAAGATGATTCAAACATGCTTTGATTAAGCAAACTGCATATTTCCATCATTCCATCTATATAAGTGTGTACAAACTGCCCTTTGCACTACTGTGTGCTACACACTGTCACTATGTAACTTCAATGTATAGGAACTGTTAGTTTTCATCTTGACTTTTGAGTTTGATCTGTATCATTACCTCCGCCAAGGAGGTTATGTTTTCATCGGCGTTGGTTTGTCTGTCTGTGTGTTTATAAGATAACTCAAAAAGTTATGGATGGATTTTCAGGAAATTTTCACAGATTTTCAGAAATGGGGTATCCTACAGATGACTAGATTTTGGTGGTGATCCATACATTCAGCGCCATCTAGTGGATGGAAGTATAAAAACTGCCTTGGCGGAGGTCTGCACTCTCTGAGTGCTTCTGTAGTTTCTATTCTGTTTTCTATTGTATCTATATATTCATATAGTTGTAAACCTTGAATGCCTCTTTACGACACTTTTATCTTCCCTTGTTGGGCTGCTGTAAATGCAAATTTGTCCTGGAGATCAATAATCTATCAATCTATCTATCTATCTATCTATCTATCTATCTATCTATCTATCTATCTATCTATCTATCTATCATTTATTTCATTTATTTTTCAAATTGTTATTCGTTGTGATGTAGTTACTGCACAATGCGACTTCAGTCTGAACAGCCATTTCTTTACCGCATTGAAATGTGACAAACATCACAATTTAGTGCTGAGACAAGAGGCCTCCATACTTACTTCTGTAAACAGTGTATGCCTGCGTGGTCACGTATTACATCAGGACCTCTTTAGCACATTCGGGTCACTTCAGGGTCGCAGTCACTTCATACTCAAAAGTGATAGAAGTCGGATTTAATGTGTAATTTGAAAAAGCACACACACATTTGGGTTTTACTGAAAAATTGAATTGTGCATGAAGACTTACTGTCTGAAAGTAGTGTTCGTTTATTCCCCCACCAAAGGGGAGGCAAGGGGGAGTGTTTGTTTGTTTGTTTATTTGCTCACATTTTAGCAGTAAAACAATTGGTTGAATTCATACCAAACTTTATTAATATATTGCCAGTGACCCAGAATAGATCTCATTACATTTTGGGAAAAGTAGGTCACAGTTAAAATTTTTATAATTTTTTTTAAATCTTAGTCCCCCCCCCCCCCCCCCCATTTACTTATAAAGGGTGAAATTTCACGCCTGTAGCAACAAAACTATTGGTTGAATTCCTATCAAATTGGGTTTATACATTACCAGTGACCCAGAATGGAT